>JAHWFO010024403.1:418063-454589 GCA_023313115.1 Rhysida immarginata
GTGCACGTGCTTGAAGGGGTCCACGAGAGCTCATCAAAAGTTGATATATCGCAGTTAAGTTCTTCCATTTTCATGTTTTCGTGCAAACGATGGCTGGCCGTGCACATAAAGGTACTGATTAAGCTTGTATTCTTATATATAGCTTTAGCTAAAGCTCATAATAAGGGATCATTGAAGTACTTTTTGGGGGTCATTTTCTCGGACGTAGCATTTCGAAAATCGAAAAGAATGACATATTCATCTTGTGCTCATCATTCTCGTTCGAATGACATATTACATGCCGTATATTGCCAATAAAAAAATTTAATGGGGGGGTTTGGGTGTCAATAGTCACTTGACTGTTAGACCGATTTCAATCACAAACTAATCAGGTGAGCTCAGGAAGTGTCTCTATCGAAGAGCGAAAGCAGAATTTAAAAAAGTTAAAGCGTTCTCGAGTAATCGTCGGACATACAGACGGACGGACAGACAGACAGACACACACACAAACAGAGCGAAACCAATATATGCTTTTCAGCATATAACAATTCAAAATGAGCAAATTATTAATATCTTTTTAAAATAAAAAAACCCCAGTAACTCCCTAATGACTCGTCAAAGCCTATCAAGTTATTTACAATATCAAAACCGGTATTCCTAACTTGATCGCTGATAGGGTATTCCTAACTTATCCCTTCTGAAGTAGTAACGGATGGCGGCGGGCTTATGCTGGGTTGAAGGGTTAGACGTGAAATCAATAGTATTGCCCTTAGTAATGTCACTATTATTCGTCTATAGTGTTACCCTAATTCAACTATCATTCGTATCAATTTGAGGGAACAAAATCATAGGCCACCCTTAGTTAAAAGATATTGGCAGACTTTTTATAAATAGTGAAAAAATCTTTGGTAATGTGTTTTCTATGGATTTTGTGTTATTATTCAACGTTGAGGAGAATGTATTGCAGAATAAGAGAGTTGATAAAAAGAATTTCCTTTGCAAATTAACTTGTTTGAACGAGATGTTTATTTTCCAAATGTTGGCTTTATTTTGGTTTCTTTTCCAAAGACGGTCATAAATGCAGCCAGGAAGGTTCAGAGACAAAAATGAAAAGAAATATAATTAAAAAAAGTGACGAAATTAATTATTATAAAAAATAAAAATAAAGCGGAGAATTAGTGTTCAATCTATACTGCCGGTTAAAAAATGCAATTGCACAAGAGCTTAATGAGGGTGGCACACGGATTTACATTTCAACACGGATCCTGCATAAAAGTGGAGGTCTGCATTCATGCTCGTTGAAGGTATACGGCATATTAAATTGCTCTATTGGGATTTTATTGCCTGTCTTTTGTCATACTTCATTAAGATACTGTTTGTTGCTTGAGTTTTTCTTTTTTCTTGCTGGTTGGCTCTGTAGATTTCTTTGCGGTATCGAAGGTAGTTTAATATTTCAAAGGAGAATTTTTTTCTAGAAAATTCCGATAATAAATTTTCATAATTCGGGACACAGGAGGTGAAGACTTCTCAGTATTTTGGCATCATTATGGATGTTTATTGATCGGGCACAAGATAATGAGATGTGTCAAACTAAGAAATTCTTTTGTGTAAGAAAAATGTACTATACAATTCAATATGCTCCAGTCACGCTGCAATAGAAAACGAAAATAAAATTAATTTTTATCTACGTCAAACACAATCACACATAAGTTTATTTCATTACTTTATCAAAAAAATTCTAGGCATTCCATATAATGCCTTAATTTCACATTTTGCCGGTAACCTGTTTAATTTATTCTGTCCTCATCAATATTTTAACTTCGTTTTTATGCATAGGAATATCTTTCAAAATCTTTTATCTCTGAAGAGAATGAATTATTTTTTATGAGTAATTTTTAGTTCTGAGATTATAATTTTCTTATCTTCTGTAGCACTATAAAGAAGTAATCATCTCTCTTCTGCATGGAAACACACGTTGTTATACAGTACTCGAGAAAGCTGGAGAGTCAAAAATTAGCATCTCGCTGTGAGCATGGATGGATACTGATGTTCGTCCCGAAGATGTCAGAAGATAACTGTCATTTGAAAGATCTAAATAATCCAAGAGTCAAACCGCCCAAAAATTTTACTTCTTTTATACAATTGAGGATATGCTCAAAGCAAGAAGTCGGCGATGTTTGGGCGTCAATGGAAACACCAAAAAGAGAGTCACAACCGCACGTCCTCAACAAGATATTTATTAACCTGGATACGTACAACCTCTGACAATTAAGTTCGGTGAATGAGTTCACACAACAAAATGCAAAACAGATAGAGCCACATTTACTTTATTGTCCTTCGAAATAATCACCCTGGAAGGCAATACACTTTTGGGATCGGGTGTATAAGTCCTGGAAGCTCCTTAGGGATGGCTTTAAGTTCACGTGTCACATTTGCTTGGATGTCTGGAATGTCCGCAAATCTGTGTCCCTTTAAGGCCCGTTTCAGGCGTGGGAACAAGAAAAAGTCTGCCGGTGCCAAGTCTGGTGAATAAGGTGGATGAGCTATGGATACGACCCCTTTGTTGGCCAGAAACTGTTGCACGATTACGGCAGTGTTCCTCTTTGATCCAATATCCACAGTTACGTGCGCACGCTACACCTTCAACTGAAAAAACGAGCATCTGCTAAACCATTGCACGCACAAACGTGACCTGTCTGAACTTGCTTAAACAATGACTGGGCTTGTATTCACATGCATTGTTACTCGCGTAAAGCTCGCACAGTTCGGTGAATGAACTTAATTGTCAGAGGTTGTATTTCGAAATACGTATCCAGGTTAATAAATATCTTATTGTGGACGTGCGGTTGGACTCTCTTTTTGGTGTTTCCATTGATGTTGCTATCCACAGTTAAGGTAACCATATTCTTTATTTCTTATGTTTGGACATGTTTATGGTGAAAGACAAAGGTCGTAATAATACTTAAAGGCGATATTAGAACAAAAAACAAATTAAAATAAAAAAGATAAGTAAAATAATCAGAAATTGAACTGGTGAAGATACACTGCATTTCCTATACTTTATATATCGGAAAATTTAAGACAAACATTAAAAAAAATTTTTTTTTTTATATTTTACATATGCTTTAATAGACTACAGAATACTATCGAGACTGATGGAAGGACTGTATTTTTTTACATCATAAATTTATGTGAATACTATTAGTCTAAAAAATATTCTCAAAATATTGCGGAATCCAAGCAATGATGCTCTTTTGAAGCCATAATTTCTTTAGAAGGGTTAGTTCATATTGTTAATTTTACATAATATAGTGGCCGCTTAATATATACGAAATATCTTCCAAAATGTTAACTTTGAAATTGTTCTTAACAGAATTCTCCATAAAATCATAAGTTTACACTTAATTTTTTAAAATGTTTTTACCGTATTTAAAGGTATAGTATATGGTATGCACTATTAGAAAGCGCAGATAATTATTGAACTTTACTTGTAGAATTTCATCTACAAATCGTTTAATTAGATTTAGCCTTTGCTTTTTCTGTTTAAAAACTAAGTAGACTGACTATTGCTGATTTAAAAAGAGATGTTACATACGGAAATGCATTAAAAATTAATTCTTAAAGATTCACGAGTTATGAAGATCAAAAGTCAACCTTGCAACTGATATTCTGGCAATCTATATGATAAAGTATTTTTAATTCGCTGCTTAACAAAATAAATAGATTCTGCTTGAAAGAGCTGACTAACGTGAGATTGCACTCCATTAAAAGTCAATTCAAAAACATCTTCCTTTAAAAAGAAATTTTCTTTCCGAAAGTATACTTTTTTGGTTAGAAAGAAGAAAAAATTCTCAGTATCAAATTTTGTTTGTGAAATTACACCGATTCTTTGTTCTTTACGATAAAAAACTTCTACAGGCTTCTTTTTTTATTATTATTTTCGGATTTATTAATTAAAAAAAACGACAACGCTGTTTTTATTCAAATATTTATGTGTACTATACAACAGCAATCGCCGTGACATTCATTATATTGGTACCTAATGCTCCGCTTTAAAGGACATTCATCTTTTATTATCATGAAACCATTCACAGTGAATAATCTTCTCCCTATTATTTCGTATCGGCTTTTAAATTCCCTTATACGTTCAAATTATTCCTCTATTTAATGCCAAATAACGCCGGGTAAATTCGACACTTAAATGTCCATAAACCATTGAAAAAGTTGAAGCAAACATTGAATAAACAATTTTTTCGAAGATCAATGCCGAAATTATGGATTTTCGATACGGGTGTCCCAACTGGAGATGAAATTAAATTTTGCGTGGGATGCAAGGTCTCGACTTAATCGCAACAGATGCTGATTGGTTGTCTATTGAAAACGGTAATTCATCTTTCGACCCTCCTCTCCCATCCCCCTCTCCTCCATTTTTTAAAGTATTAATTCAATGGAATTGTTTACCGATTTCTCAAATGGTTTTTTTCCAAATTTGGAAAGCATTATTAAATGGGTTCACTCATAAAATTTTTATGTCTTCTTTAATATAATTTTCGATGTGATTGAATGTAAGGTTAGTCCTCAGATAAGAATAGGACAAAAATCTCTCATGATATTAAATACGACGAATAAAAACCAATTCTTGAGATTAATATAGCAAAATGGATTCGCTTTCACAAAGAGCAGTTGATACAGCATTACTTCGTTATATTTCATTTTAAATTCGAGGTTAATTCGTATTTGCTGCAAAGTAGACGAAGTTTCAATAATTCGCTTACTGAGGGCGATTGAAAAAATAAATTACATCTAATTATTGTAGATCAAGAAATGATTACTGGGACATGCAGCATAATACAATAAAAAGCGCATACTTGAACCATTTTTCTATACATGATGATTCAGAACTTATATTAGAGAAGAATATGGTAGATTGAGGGTATTAAAACCAAACATGTTTTATTAAGCAATGTCTTATCTCGCACTCGTACGGCGCTACACTTGTTCCAGTGTTTTGACTGTTTGCCATTATCTGCTTTTTGTTGGAAGACGTACGTGCCAAAGTGTAGTTCCTGCATGATGGAGCTCCTGGGCACTTCAGTCTTGTGGTAAGCCAACATTTGACAGCAATATTTGGCGAAAGATGGATGGGTTATTAAGGTCCCATCCCATGGCCAGCAAGATCGCCAGATCTTAATCCGCTGGACTTATTCTTGTGGGGACACCAGTAGATCTTGCCGATATTCTTCTTCTACGGATTGTTGATGCCTGTAACACAATACGTACTACACCTGGCATATATTGACGCACCCGGCAGTCAATGCTTCGGCGATGCCACTGTTGTGCACAAGAAAGGGGCGTCAGTTCAAAGCACTTCTCTAATGCACACTTTGTCAAACGTCATTGCTGGTCGATTTTTAGTGAAAGCTCAGTCATAAGAGAGTCAAGCCACTTGCATGAATAGTTCCTGCAACTGAAGCAAGTGTAGCGCCATATCGGTGTGACATAGGACATACATTGCTTAAAGAAATATTTGTTTTAGTACCATATTCTTCTGTAACAAATTCTGAATCATCCGGTATAGTCACCTAGTTTCTGAAAATATTTTTCTGAACGGACGACTAAACGTTCGATTCCTTGACGATAGAAATCTGCTCCTTGGTCGTGCACCCCGAAGATCATTTAACTTTCCAAAAGAGGTAAAAGAAAATCACACGGGACAAGATTGAACTATACGTCGGATATTACCATAAGTCCACACATGTTCTGCATGTTTTCTGCGTCGTGGCATTATCGTGAATGAAACCAACACCACGATTTAATGTTTTGACGCACCTCCTATTTTTCAGAACTTTGCACAAAGACCTTAACGAAAAGGATTTAGCATTAATTATTGTTCCATTACAGCATATGCGGGTAATCATAGCTTCAAGAAGGTGTTGCAGCGCTTGAAGTCAATGGAAGACTAGGCGTTCACCAAATATCCCTTTGGGTTTTCGCAGATTTGTTAGAAGAGGGTCTTGCTATCGGATATGTCGTTCTAACTTATCCCAAACCTTCTCTATGGGGTTGAGATCTGAATTCTGATAGGCTAGGTAAATTCGTGCTCGTTAAGCGTTATTGACCAAACGTGCGCGATGAACGGTAGCATTGTCGTCTATGAAGAAGCCGTCACATGCAAGATAAAATGCAGAATTGCAGGATGGACTTGGTCGGGAACAATCTTCAGGTAGTCCGTGGAATACACTCGACCTTCAGGTCATCCTTGGTTAAAATCATTTGCCAATCGTTGCACAGTGAATATCCTGTTTTTCCGTGCAAGTAGTTTTACACGATTGGTTGTCTATGTGCCACAGTTACCTCTTTTTAGACAAAGACTATGGATCATTTTTCCAACGATTGACTACTCCAGATATCGCACCTTTCGAGAATTCAATCGTGACTCTTTCTTTTCCTCTTGCCGATTAAGTTCAATGATTAGACTCACCAAACCCCATCTTAAACATGTGATAAGGTCACGCTTGAATTATATGACCTCAAACTATTTTGCATAAAAATGAATTAAAACAAATTTACACATTTCCACGCATGTTTCTAATTCACTTGGCCAACGTATATAACAATATGTGTGTGAAACAGTGATTTTCCAGCCTTGACTATGAATATATAGTAGTTATCACCTAACAAGAAATCGTTTTTTTTTTCCTATTACGACAGATTTCTTTAAATAATAGACATTTAAAAATGATATTTATGGCACATGCACTGAAAAGCTCAATCAAAAATTTTAGTAAAATCGATACATCTTATGTATCAATCACTACTTAAATTCGTATTTCCCACATTGTATATTCAGTCAGGGCATAGAGGAGACACTTTTTTGGCGATGGCACTCTTAAAAAGCGAAGCCGAATGAGACATCTTTAATGAAGAATTCCCATAAAGATACCTTTCTGGGGATTTTGTTTAGTTGCACTGCCGTTTCAATTCAGTCGGGGACACAATTGGCGGCTCGTTGGGCTTTTTCTTTGTTTTCTTTTTTAATCGTATTTTCCAAAGAAAATTCCAACTTTTCCCAACGTCGACTGGCGCTGATCTTTTCCTCGACGAGGTTGATGTCTTCTCCGATCGGACGGTCGCCATGGCAACGGAATTCCTCATCAAGGAATGGGACAAAATGAGAAAAGAGGAGCAAAAGAAACAGAGCAAAAACTCTGGCAACACGTGACGCGACTGCAGACACCCACGTATCAAAAAAAGGAGAGAAAGAAAAACTCCAAGGTTCCCCCTCCCTCCTTTTCGAGGTTTATTTATTTATTTAATTTTTTATTTGTTTTTTCTACTTTTATATATATATATGTAATGTATATTTAATTTTTTTTTCAACGAATGCTCAACTTTTCTTTTGCATGTCACTGACGGTGGTAGGAGGAGGATGACGGGGGTGGGGTGTAGGGAGAAAGGCAAGTTCTTTTTCACCGTGCAACGGCGGTTCCGTGAGAGCGAGCACGCACTAATATTATCTACGAGTATCAGGCTACTTTTATTAAGACTCCATTGAGTAATAAATCTCTTCGCGCTTAAATGTGGCGTTTAATGTTGTGAAATATGGCGGCGGTCGACGAAAGCATTGCCGGTAAAGAGAGGGGGACGCGGCTAGGAATGAAAATGATTAGCTATGACGCCTTTTTCTTTTTTGTTGAGGCGCCTCCCAAAAGCGCGTGTGGCTTTTCCTGCCACCCACGTACCCCCGATATCCATGAAAAGAAAACGACAAACTTCGTTAAAACGACCCACGAGCCATTCCCGGATCACATCGTGCGGCCATTATTGTAAAAGGGGGACGGAGGAGTTAAAAAAAGGCAACAACGGCCATATATCGATGCACCCGGCCCTTCTTGTTTCGAATAGGAAATCGTTCGTGTTTAAATTTGTAACATTCCCTGGCAGTAACTGTCCTAACTACGCCTTTCGATACAGTCAGGTGCAACAATGTAAAGGATTAAGTTCTTTGTAATCGCTTTCTAATATTTTTTTATTGTAACCAAAATAATTTTAAAGGGCCTCTCAAACTTTAAATCTCAGGTATTCCTTGAGGTAGGGGGGGGGGGGTAAAAGAGAGCTCAGGAAAAACTCTTTGTTGCTTAACTCCATTTTAATTTTTTAAATTGCATTATGAAATTGAAAATAAACCGTAGAGTTGCATTTGAAAGAGGAACACTAAAAGATGGAAAGAGAGAGAGAGAGGGAGGAAGCGAAAGAGAGAGAAATAATAAGCAGAAATAACTGCACACTAGATGGCGTTTGCTGTAATGAGGTGTTGCGTCATTTAACGCAATCTTCCCCTATTGATGCGCATTAAGTTTTTCATTTCAATGGAGGCTGTAATTAAATCTTACGAGTAAGCAAGGCACATTGTCTATTAAGATTGAAACAAAGGCTGTCACGTGGAATGGCGGTCATAACTTATAAGGTCACGTGTAAGTCTTGCATGTTCGCACATTCAGTCACTCGTTTTCTCTCTTTCTCTCCATATCATTCCACACGATCCCTCCCTCCGTTCTTACACCCACAAACACGTCGAGTCATTTTTGTTGGTTGGAGACCGATGACGGCCGTACACGAAAGCCATTAAAGCCGTTTTGGTAACCCTTCCAGCCCAAGAAAATAATTGCCGCAACACCAGCGCCGGCGACGCAAAAACAATAACGCTCGACGCTTTCCCTTGTCATTTACGACATGGTTTTAAATTATGCAGATCTTTTGTAGCTGACATTTTGACGAATAACCTTTGCCGACAAAATTATGTTGTTTAAAAGGAGAAGAAAAAAAAAGAGAGAAGGGGTAGATGAAGCAGGCGTAAAAAATCTTTCCTGGAGGAAAATGTCGACAAGGATTGGAAATTTTGTCTACAAACACTTTCAGCTTTGTGATGTAATTGCCACCGCATTGATCGATCCAAGATGATGGCTTAAGGTCTGTTTTCGTTCCAAAGGGACTCCACTGGGTTAAACAGGAAGTGCATTAGAAAATAATACATCAATAAAACCAGCTTTAAAACAGCATTTTCATTTTACCAATTAATTAGAGATTGAAAAAAAATCGTCAAAGATTAAAAGGAATCTTTCAAAAATAGAGAAGTATTTCTGAAATATGTTTACTCATTACTAATACCAAATTTATCAAATTGTATCTTAAAATATCGGAATTTTAAACAGGCAAAGAATTAAAAGCATATGTTTATAAACTTGATATAAACAGCGTTAATGTTAGTAATAAATTAAGATTTAGCTAACAATACTAGATTTGTCCTCCTATCTATGAAAAATCTATTTCGGTTTACATTGACCTGATTTGGTTTACAATAGGTTGAGTTGGCTTATATGGGCCTAAAATAGTTTACGTTGATTTGGTTCGCTTTGATTTGAATTGACCTGAATAAACTATGATGTTTTTATTTGCCTGATTTATGGACTGCATTGTTTTATACTGTTTATTAGGAGCTTTTAATCAAAAAAGCTACTTCTAAAAATGCACGTTTGGTCAGTACGTTTATCCGACCGTCCGCCGTTTGCACGATAACTGGAAAACGGATTAACTTTTTCAAATTCTGTTTTCAGAAACATGACCATCAAGGTCTTAGCTCGGCTATATCAACTTTTCAGGCTTTTTCGTGGACCCCTTCAAGTCGATTGCACGTACTAACACACTGATCTTAAAGAATACCAAGATAATGGCATTCATACAACGATCGATTTGTCAAGAATGAATACACTCTTATTTTCTGTTTATCTTTAAGAATCGTTGACATGGGGACGCGCAAGTGAAATCACTTTGTCGACCCACGATTGCTCAAGTGCTCATAATCATTTTATAAAATAGCGAAAAATGAAGCTACTTATTGGTTTTATAATGTCTGTCCGTCCCCTTCATAATTTCTACAATTTTGAGGTAGAAAGTTGAAATTCAGAATGTAGCTTATGGGCATGTCCACATTCACTGTGTAGTATGGTTTTGATTGGTGCACTGGGGTTGGAATTACGGGAAGTCCGAGAGTACAAAAGATCTATGTGCTAGGTACGTAAAGGAGTGAAATTCAGTATTCAGATTCCTCTAGGCAAGATCTACATTACTATGAAGTTTAGGCCCAATTGTTCCAGTGGGGGTCGGAGTTGCGGAAGTGGCAGTCACTTGGTATTTAGAATTATGGCATGTGATAAGTCATTCGATCGGAAATAATGAGAAAAGAAAAAAGATACGAGCTTTTTTACATTTTCTATATCCTATGTTCGAGAAAATAAGTTTTTTTGATTAAAAATTTAGGGGAAGGTAAAAAAAGTGCAGATAAAGGGGTAAAAACAGATGACCGCAGGATCTGCTACTTGCCTTACCTTACTCGAGAGAGATTAATTTCTTGTTAATAAATGTATAAATGTATTTCCGCTTCCAGCTAAATCTCCTCCTTGGAATGTCTACAACATTTTATTTTATATTGTTTATTAGGAGCTTTAGTATAAAAGCTACTTCTAAAGAATGCACGTTATCGGCCTCGGTGACTCAGTTGTTGCGTGATCGCCTCTGATGCCCGAGGACGCGGGTTCGACCCCGGCCGAGGACGATGAGGATTTTTTCAGGGGGAAAATCCTGAGTACACATGTCTTAACTGTGTACCCCTTCATAATTTCTACATTTTTGAGGTAGAAGGTTGAAATTCGGAATGTAGTTTCCTATGGGCATGTCCGTCTGCACTATTTAGTTTGCTTGTGATTGGTACACTGGGGGGAATTACAGGGGTGGGATTCAGAGAGGACAACATATCTATGTGCTATTTAGGCACGTAAAGGCGTGGAATTCAGTATTCAAATTCCTCTAAATCCACATTACTATGAAGTTTAGGCCCGGTTGTTCCATTGGGGGTTAGATTTGCGGGGGTGGTAGTCACTTGGTCTTTAGGACTATGGCAACATATGGCTTGTGATATATCATACGTTCGGAAATGATAAGAAAGGAAAGAAAGTACGAGCTTTTTTACATTTTCTACAAGTTACGTTCGAGAAAATTAATTTTTTATAAAAAACTTGGGGAGAGGTAAAAATTTCAAATAAAGGGGTAAAAATAGATGACTTCAGGATCTGTTACTTGCCTTATCAGTGGATGGATGGATCATAATACTGTTCCTATTAACTAAACAGGTGGTGGCCTTACAGTATAACAGAGGGACATCAGGAGTTTCAACTAGTTTCGCCATTTATTCCCGGCTTTGTCAAGGATATACAGCAAGAGGCATGCAAGCCTTTATATATACAGAACAGTGGTACAAGTTAAGCAATGAGCGTAAATACATACAAGAACTAATAGGACATAAAGCAAGGGGGCCAATGAGTTCAAAAATGATGTAATGGCCAGTAGAATAAAATAGAATAAATACAAAAATTTTTTTGAAAGATACAAAAAAGAAGTTGTACAGAGATGGTGCGTTTAACGCGGACCGAAAAGAGAACATATCCGGTTGTCCGAAGACAAGAGGATTTACATAAAAACAAAATAAAATTAAGGGGTAAGAAATTTACAAAATGCAGAAGAAACATAAAATAAAGAAAATCATAGTAAATCAGATAAAGGACTAAGTATTGCATACACATTAAAGTCCGTCTGGCAATTGAGAAGCAAATGTGGGGTGGACCTCTTGGCCTTGAATATTTCGATCGCTTCGAGGGTAGCAGTTTTTTCTGGTTTATTACAGACATGCAAGACAGACATAACTTCTTCTTTTGTCTTCAAAGTGTGTCCGGAATCTGCGAGATGGTTTGCATAGTGGGAGACACGGTCCAGTTTCTTATACGAGTCAAGGTGTTGCCTTACCCTACTCGGAGGGAGGGGGAATTAATTTCTTTTTAATAAATGTATAAATGTATTTCTGCTTCACTGCTAAAGCTCTTCCTTGGAATGTCTACAAGATTTTATTTTCTGTTTATCTTTAAGCATTGTTGACATGGGCACGCGCAAGTGACGATCGCTTTGTCGCAGCTAAAGCTCCTTCTTGGGATGTTGCAAGACTTTATTATTCGTTAGCATTATCACCAGTTGACGAAACATGTTGTAATCATTAGATCATTCCTTCATTTCGTCTAATTAGTAATACAGTTAAATATGTAATGCGATGAATGCACAGATAAGACTGTTGAAACACTTAAAATACACTTAAGCACTGATAAACAGGTTAGTAAAAAATTACAACGTACTCAACACCTAAAAGTGTTCACAGACTAAGGAAGAGTAGTCTTAAAATAGGTTTTCTATAATATTGTAATGCGCCAAACTCATTTACAACAATTCTCATTTTTATTTAAAGAATACTTTTTAAAATTTATGAAAGAATTTTTTTAAAATCCATTGCCTACGTTTGGGTTCTCTTGTTCGGGCTATGAATATGAGAAAATTGACCCCCATCTCTTTTTTCCTTCTCCTTTTAAATAACAGTTTAAAATAAAATCTGTTAAAAAGAAGGATATAAGGCCTCTCTCCCTCCCTGTCGGCCTCTCTCAATTTTCATATCTAATATCTCATTTATTGCAATTTCAAAAATTTGTAACTTATAAACTGTTTATAAACGTTAATCAGTACAGTCTATTTCAAATATATATGACCACTTGGTATTATGGTAATAAAGACTTTCATTTTCACTTTTATTTATTTTCTGGTTCACCAAAGAGATAGTGTTATGTTTTACAAATACAAGGCAAGTCAAAATGATGGATCTCATTTCAGAAGTTTACTCTGGGAAATCTAATAAAGATATGGTATTGTGAGACATGTGCTATGAAAGGTAAAAGTTCAAAGTTTACTTCAAACACATCACATCACATCAAAGTTTACTTCAAACATATCACATCTCATCACAGATGTGAGCGCCTTGCGTAACTTGACACACATCAAGCCGATAGTCGATCTCCTACCATACCTTTCCCAGCATATCGCGACAGTAATGAACGTATCGTAATGTGAGACATGTACTTACAAAGATTAACTTTCACAGTTTAGTTTCCAAGCAGTATTTTCACTGCAGCCATTGCTGATTCGTATCAGCTGGAATCGAGATTCATCAGACCAGGTCACACGTTTCCAGTTGTCAAGTGTCCAGTCGATGTGTTCATGGACCCAGGAGAGACGTTGCTGACGATGTCTTGTTGTTAGAAAGGGCACCCTTGTGGGTCTTCTGCTTCCATATCCCATGGACACCAGATTTCGTTGCACAGTTCACAACGATACAGCTCTAGTATCACCCTAGTTAAACTCTGATGTCATCTGGCGTAGTGTCAGTTGCCTGTTAGCGGTGACCATCCTACTCAGACACCGTTGGTCCCGTTCATTGAGAAGGTGTAGTCGACCACTGCGTTGTCCATGGTGGGAGGTAATGCCGTCAAGTTGGTATCTCGGTAGACTCTTGAAACTGTGGACCGTGGGATGTTGAATTCTTGAGCCACCTCCGATATTGAATAACCCATACGGTGTGCTCCACATACCAGGCCACGTTCGAACTCGGATAGCTCTCGTCATATAGCCATTGTCACACTGATTTGCAAATTTATACTGTTTGCACATGATGCTACTTCTACTTGAATAATATTCCACTGCTATCCCATGAGTTTTGGCATGTGAGTGTATTTATTAAAATGCCCCAGACATTTTCCATCGGTTACAGATCTGGAGTATATACGGATCTGGACTTCGTGATGGTTACAAATCCTTCGTTGGTGGATTTTGATGAATGATATGCCGTTTTATCTTGTTAGTATATCTAATCTCTACTTCCAATGACGGGTCCAAAAATGTCAGCTCTTCTTATAACATATGTTGAAACTTTTCAAAGTTCATTCTTATGTTGACAATTCCTAGCTCAGCTTTTCCTCCATATGCGCCCCAAAATATAACTAAACCATCTCCACATTAGCGACTGAACCTTTTACGTGATTCTCTTCTTCAGTCAGGGCAGTAACATTTACTTCCACCAGGGCCATCTAAGTTATAGTTTTTTTTCCATTCAAGAAAACAACAGAATACCATTCCTTCTTCCAAGAGATTACTTCTTTTGCCCATTGAAGTCTGGCTTACTTGTGCACATCACTCAACCTTAGGTACAAATCATGTGGAACTCATTTACATAAATTTTAGACATTTACCATTTACATATAGGTAGGTGGTCTTATAATTATGCAACAGAAAAATCTTCAGAAAATCACAAACATTTTAATTATTAAATAATGAAATAACTTTTAAACACCATATTTTTAAAACATAACACTAAAACATTACGTGGCTCCAGAAAGTAAATAAAAGTGGCAACTAAAGTCTGCATTGTCACATTACAAAGCAGTCTTGTATTTTCGAAACAGACTGTAATGATAACACTAACGCGCAACAATTTTCTTTCGTTTGGAATTCTAAGATTTTAAGGTGTCATTAAAGATTCCAACAATTATTCAATAATACTTTTATCAACCTTGTTCGCGAACATATTTATTTATTTAGCGTGATGGCGCTACACACCAAGTAATGCACAGTGTGTAGGTAGTCAAGAGATCACGTTAAAGTGATTATAGACCGATGTTCTTCAACCAGAATTATGAAATGATGATGAAAGGATGATAATAATGAGAAAGGGTAAACAAACACAAACATCCATGCCCTCGGCGGGATTCGAACCCGCGACTCGCTGGTTTCGAGAGCGGAAAGACCTGCGCCTTTGCCCTCTCGGCCACCGAGCCGGCTTCGCGAACATAAATAGGTGGAGAGAAAATTAAATACTACTACGGTGATTAAGTTCGTAAGCTGTTGTTTTTGTGGCACCATATGACAATATCTGCACACACGTTTACACATATCGACATCATCCCTCAAAATAGTCCCTATTGGCCGTCATGCACGTCTGCCAACGTTGATATAGCTGCTGGAAAGCATTGGCAGGAATATCCCGTTTGGTTGCTCTTGTGGCATAACGAACTCCTCAACGACTGAAATCTACTCCCACGTAGCTTTTCTTTCATGCGAGCAAAGAGAAAGAAATCGCATGGTGCTAAATCAGATGAGTATGGAAGGTGTGGCAAAACGCGACCTATTGCTGTGCCAATTCCTTTTGGACAAGCACCAACCGATTTGCAGGGCCAACAGACAATTCTTGCCGCGCGAAACCTCAGGACGCTTACGACATTAGCTGATTTGCCCAATTTTTGACAGAACTTCACGTTCGCCCCTTGCTCAAACAGCGACATTCTCGTGTTCTGCCGCTCGTATTCAACTATTCTTTAAAACAGAAACCATAGTTCTATTTACTTTGTACGCTTATGAGAACGAGAGAAGAGCTTATAAGATATAATCAAGTTACGCAACCTATGCGCTATAGTGTACGGCAGGGACGCTATGCGCCGAATTCACGACCTGAATGACTTTAGGGATATACAAGATACTGTTCCCAAGAAAGTTTAGTTCACATACGGAATTTTTAAAATCCGTGCCTTTTATCGAAATTCGACCGGGGAACTGATGCTTAGCATCATAATCACCAGTATCATATAAAATAAGTGCATTAACAAATTCAAATATGGTCTACAGAAGATTATTGAAATGACAACTATTTTATGCTTTGACAATGAATATCTACTGGTCACGATAATGGTCTTTCTCCAAGTAATGTGCATTGTCAAAACAATCCTTATGCCAAAAAATTGAATTACTTTGCATTTGATAAAAATGTTTCAATTATTTCGTGTATTTCTAATAATTAATAAAAAAAACAGTAAAATTAATCTGAAAAGTAAATTTATTCCGAAGAAATAAAAAAATATTTTGGAAATAAAATTTAATACATGTTCTTAAACGACCAAATCTTTATGATGAATGAAATGAAGTTCTATTTATTGGTTATGTTTACAATTCTTGTTTTTTTTATGGTACTACTGTTAGCTGTTTTACTCTTCTTGTGTGCAGTTTCTTAATTGTTTACAGATTTAAAATGGGACAAATAAAGCTGGGGACTAATTTTCTAATTTCTGATGCTATTAAATTGCTTTCTAAAAGTAAATATTTATCGTGGAATAGAAATTATTACATGCATCATGTTAATAGAATCACATTTTGCTTTATTTATTTGCATCTCATTAAAAATTAATTTTTTAGAATCTTAAGTCAATTCTCCGAAAATTCACTTAATAAAATAAATGAAAAAGGCAAATCTGTTTTTCACTTATTTCATTATTTAAAAATTTATACAAGGAATTACAAGAATAGTATACAAATTTTAGATTCTTATTTATACATATATTATGTTTTTTTACAACCCAGGAGAGATTCGAGTTTAAAAATAAAAACTGCCATCATCTACAGGAAGAGGAAGTAAATTCAGAAAACTAAAACATGAATTTAAAAAATAATCCAGATGATTATTTCATGAATTAAGAAGCTGAACGGCTCTATAATAAAAGCTATGCCTTTCAAATTCAGTACTAGGGTTATAAATAAGAAGTTTGAAATGCACTGGTTAAATAGTAGCTAAACCAACACCAAGGAGCTCCAATAAGACAAGATCGTCTCTCTATTCGATAAAGAGCTATAAAATTCGGCACGCAAAAACGAAAGCTTGATGTGATTTGAATTGGAATTACGGATAAAACTTATTCAATATTTGTTGTAAAGAGTTAATTTAAGACTGAACTCCGGATAACTAAATTTCTGAATTTTAAGTAATTAACGGCAAAATACATTCATAGTAGAAAGTCGTTTATCCAAACGTTGGTTATATGAAGCGTCAAATATCCGGACCGTCCTAATGCACGTGCTGACTTACTCAACTGCTGCTCTCAAGAGAATCAGAAACCTTACAGCGAAAAACGTAGATATTCTATGGTAAAGCAAAAAATAATTTTTTTACCTCACAATAAAGGCAGAATTGCAACACTGTATATCTCTTTTACTTTTTCTTTTACGCACGTTTCACATTCGGTTTTCGGTTATCCGAACAATCGTGTATGCGAACGGTGTCCGGTCCCAGTTGATTCGTATAATCGACGTCCTAGTTTACTGCCTTAAAAATATTGAAAATGTTATTGATAAATCTAGAAAGATGCACTAAGGCTTTTCTTTAACGTGTGTTCATATTTTGAATAAAGTTGAAGAATTTAAACATTTTTTAAATATTTACTTTAATATCTAAAATTGTCAAAATATGGCTATATTTTTTCTAATTCTCAACATGTTCTTCTAAGTTGTTTGCGTTCTATCGCCCTAACAGAAAGACAATATTCATAGATCAATGAAATATGTATCACGCTCAAAATTTATGGGAATGCTAATTAAAATTTCATTTGGTTTCTTAAATTTTTAAATTTTTGTGTTTTATATAAAATATGGATTTCATATCCTTAAAAATATTGATCAGTATTTGGTTGAATAAAAAAGAATAATTCAGACATTTCGTTTAATTTTAATAAAAGATCAATTTAGAGGTTAATATACGTATATCTTTAAATATAAATTATCTGAAATTAATTAACTTCTATTTTATTCAATGTAATTAACTATTTTTTTTATTTTAGATAACTGTTTCAACTTGGTGCAAGACCTGAACAATCCTAACTGGCAAAGAAGCCCAAAAGGGGAGTAAAATTATAAAGAATGAAAACTCTCCTTAGTGTGTTATTAAAACAACAGACGACTTTGTTTTTTGGGTCTTTAAAGCTAGAAAAAAGAACAAGACCAGAATAATTATTAATAGAGGAGATAGGAAAGCAGAGGTTAGCTGGAAAAAAAATGAAGCTGTTAAAAATATTGAATAAGAATATTTTCAAAACACGTTTCGATGCTTTTCTGCGCTTGGTTTACTGCGATATTTGATGTAACTGCATTTATTGTCGTGAATGAATCTCAAAATCTCGTCGAACGCCGACTCAAAGCCGACCGCCAGCGCTCACTGGGCTAACAGCGGAGAAATCTCGAAATGGAAAGTAAATGTTTTTAAAAGGTATAAGACCATTTGGGTAAATATGTTAAATTCTTTGCTACCAATGAAGAATTCAAAAACGGAAGAAAATTTATTTTTGGGGTATTTTGTTAAAAGGGGTCATCGAAATCAAAATCCGTCATGAAGAGATGCAAATCGATTTCTTAATACGAGGTTCACGGTGCCAGAGTGAAATAATTTTTTTCTAAACTGCATTTTCTGATCTCTCTATTTAAATGAGCTTAGTCAGAGCCGTGTAAATAATTTATGTGTTAAAATTTGCTCTTCTCCTTTAATTCGCAAATTTTTAAGCGCAGTTAATGAAATTAACCAAGTAACAATAAGGAGAAATTGAAACAAATAATGGCTCTATCCTCTTTTCATAAAAGGCTGGTTTATTGAAATTTTAATAAATGCTTCGAAAGTTTCACTTGCCTGAAGGTTTACATGTTTCCTAATTACGTTCTTTCAGTGATTTATGCTAAACGTGACGATTTAAAAATTGAGTGCCTCGTGCTCGTGGTTACTTAGAATGCACGACCGTACTTGCCAATTAAAAGAATAAAAATTGCTCCAGAGGTTATTGAGCTCCGATGGTCGATGAAAAAGGGTTGAAGAGTTCACCTTCACAAGGTAATTTCAAGGATCCGACGCCGGCAAAATTCTGTTTATGCTTAGCATGTTTTTTATACATGTTTATTAAAGAAAAAAGTGTCTTGAAAGAATTGTTTGTAATTTTGGCGGGTAAGTGCGTGTGTTTTTGTGCGTAATTAAGTGAGTTATAGTAGCATCTTTTCAAGCTCACTCCCCTTCATCCTATTCTCCTATATTATCCCTTCATGCTCGTCTTTCTTTCTTTCTTTTTTTTTTCTTCTTCATTTTAACTCGACCTCGTCTGCTTTGCATCATCGGCCATTGCGAGCGTCGTTTTGTCGTTGTTTGGTACATTTCTAATGTCAAACGGCGTCACTTGTTATTTGCCGCAATGTTCAATTTCTCTTATCAAGCGCACAAGTTGACATTCCGCCTAGAAACAATGCTGCGTCTCTCGGTGGGATTTGGGATTCCGTAACCATGAGTCTTCGCGGGGAAGGACCTCGTCACAACGACATCGCCCCCTATACACCGTCGGCGTGTTCGAGCCATGGCCCAATCAATCGGCGCTACATCCGGCTGAGACATAATAATGCGGGCGATAGAGCCGAAGACTTTGATCCGGCACACAATGGCTGGCGCCTCAAGGCAGTTGCGTGGCTCTAGCGGAGTTCATCTGCGATGCGCCGTTCCAAGGAAAAGAGGAAGGGAAATTAATATGGAAACGGCGATCGTTATCGCTCTCTCTATGGCAGGAATCAGTCAGTGCAATGGATGTCGCCAGTTCCCAGAACGACACTTGAAACTGATATCTGCGTGCGAGGATGCCACATCAACCTCCTGATACGATTGGCGCAACGTGCATCTGCAGTGTGATAGGCCCGTGCCCTTTGGCTCAAACAACAACAGCGCTTAACAAGTGAAGGCGATGCAATTTGTTGACGCTCCGCCGTTGCCGCCGCCGCCGATGAGCACCACCGGCTGTGCCAAGGAAAAACGCTCCCATTCCCCAAGACAAGGGAATATGGAAAAGAGAAAGAAACACACACGCTCATACCAACACACACCCTCATAACAACACACATACATAGGAAGAGAAGGGGAAGAGGGGGAAAGGGGAAAAATAGAGAAAAAAGGGGGAAAGAAGAATTTTAAGGGACTCGCGTCAACTGTACCCACGACGACACCTTACGGCGGCAGTTGCAAACAAACGGGCGACGTGGCGACGAAAATTACTCTTGAGAAGAAATCGGAAATTTTAAGTGAACTTAAAAGACGATCTGGTCACTCGACTCATAACCGAAACGACTCCCTTTACAAGAGAAAATACAATGAGAGAGCAAAACAACAACACACAAAAAAGAGCTTGGGAGAAAAGTCATTTTGTATAAAACTTTTTTCTCTGATGAGAATATTTTTATTTCGAAACTTTACCATCTTTGTTTTTCTTCACTTCTTCTCCATTTTTATAATAATAGTAAAAAAATTTGCGTTTCCTTCATTGTTTTTTGCTGCTTATTTTTAATCGTCGGCAAAAGGGTTGAGTTTATTAAACGCTTGCTGCAGTAATTGAGTCAGCGATACTCATTAGAAAGTGAACTCTAGAGCGAAACACAGTGCCGCTCTATTAAACTATATTCACGTTCGTAAATTAGTAAGGAATTTTCATTTGACGGAATATGACGACGGCGATGAGTCACTGACATTCCGTTCTTGGTAACTGCCTAGTGTCACCTGGAGGTCGGCGCCAAAAGTTAGCACAAAAGCATCCACGCAGAAAAACAACAGATTAAAATAATAATAACCACTACGAAGAAGGCTTCTGAAGCAACATTTAGAAAACAACAAAGCCAACCGTTATCATTATGACAATAATTTTGACGAAGGAAGCCTATAGAAAAAAGCGAAATATTATTTTTTATTTAAGTTTTTATTATCTTAAGCAAATATGTCGTAAAAATTCGCACAAAATGCTTTACATAATATCGGCATAATGAAGATAGTGGAAAGCACCCCGCATTGGGCTTCTCTGTATCACTTTTAAACTACGATTCATTGCTAATCGATGCGAATTATCATGAAGTACGAGTTTGATTTGAAATTCGGTTTTCAAAAATATTATTATTTTAAAAGACTTAAAAGCTGGGGCATAAAATATTTATTATTATTATTATTATTATTATTATTATTATTATTATTATTAGTAGTAGTAGTAGTATATGTAACAACTTTCCAATAGTATAAAAATTTTAATTAATTATAAGGCATATCGTTTCAGGATTTATTTATCCTTTCTGGGAGTAATAAAATAATGTTTCATCCTTGTGTTCTAAGGAGAGTGTCTGCTTATGTAAGGCGATGACTTGTTTTGGAATTCAATATTAAACAATCAGCTTTTTCGATAACTAGATAAAGAGTTTAACCAATCCTTGATAGAGGATACAGGATGATATGAAACCGAAAAAACATTCATTAATTCAGCTAGAGAGTTATTAATTTATTTTAATCTCTTCGAGTAGTTAACCCCTATCTCGTTTTTTATTACATCTGCAAATAAAATTGCTATTAAAATCTTTTCCTAAAATGGCTCTCTAGATTCATCTTCTTTCTTGAAAACTCTTAAGTTTTCTAGCAGCAATCGCTCAGGATAAATATTTCTTATAAGATTTTACAGAACTTATTGTAAACGGATGGGCTTTAAATATAAACTATATACTGTCAGCGAAAGATGAACTAAACGTATCCAAATAAATTACTAGTTTCTGTTGTTAGACATTGCCAATTGTAATTTCCAAAAGTATCTAACTTGAAATTAGAAATTTAATTGGACACACCCAGTTCATAGAGTTTTAACAATTTTATACAATGGTGCGTTTTTCAAAACTGATTGTCTTTTGCATCAATCCCATCTCTATAACGTGAAGTCCCTAAGGGTAAACATTGGTTTTAAAGCCAATAAGAATTCTTTAATAGTTGCATATTACAAATTGATACAATATATTCTAATCATTTTCTACAATATAGTCATTGAAGAAATAAATTTAAAGAATTAATCGTTGTAAAAATTAATAAATAATCTAGATGGAAGAATTTTTTTATATAAATATATATGAAGTATAGTTATACAAATTAATTATATATAAAAGAAATAAATGAAAAAATGAATAAAATATAGGCATCCACAATGTCCTATATCGATGAGTAATCTGATTCTGTGCGTTTCTGCTCTACGCTCTTCTTTTTTAGACTTGGCATGAACAAATTGATATATTGATAGTAATAACTTGTAACATGAATAAACACTCCATTCCAAGGAATCATCCTGGATTTGTAAAAAAATTTTAAAAACTGTAGCAGCTGATTCGGCTTCCATTAGGGGCTCCGAATATTAATCTGATTCGGAACTTGTGGGATGCTCGGAATTTGCTCCACCCCTACTGCCTCATTATTGCAGTGCCGAGATAGTTCTACCTCTTTTTCAGGAAGTAAGGTAATGATAATAAAAAAATTTAACCCAGAAGCAGCTGACCGATTTTGCCCATCCACGAATTCAGGCTGGCTTTTTGCTAACGAATGGCAAAAACAGAATTCGAAACTTCGTAAGCGTTCAAACGTAGAGCCCCAACGGACAGATGGACACATTGAAAAACTACAAGTTTAATAATTGTAATAATTATTTCAGGATATATATAAATTCTGACCTCGCAATTTTAAATAATCGAATTAGCCAACTAAGTTGTATTTCACTTCTAAAAATGTAATTTGCATTTAATTTAGACATGAATAACAAATTGATATTCTTTTAAAAACGTCTAATTCCAAATTGCACAATTTCTCATAAGAAATAGAAATGTAAGCTCAATCGAAATTAAATTTAAAACAATAAAAAAATCAAGAAATCTAGAGGGGAAAAAACAAGTTTACATGTTCCTCCATAACAATTAATTTTTTAAAAATTCTAAAAATCCACATCTTTCAAAGATATAAAATGTTATCAAAAATATACGTGAAGAAGTCAAAAATAAATATCTCTAAATGAAATAAAATAATTCAAATTAGAATTTGACTTGCCATATTTCTGCGGCCCCATATCGTTTGCAACGTGTAACTTCGCGTATCAAAGTACAGTCAAGATGGGTCTATTCGTGCGCACAGACCTGTTCCTGTTTAAATAAAGTACATCACGCAAGCTTGTAATGAGGCTACTTTCCTAACTTTCGATTCCATTTTGAGAATCGCAAAATTAAAAGAGTTTTATCGGTCCCTGAGTAAACCCGGGCACTCTAAGTACCGCTTGTCATTTTTGAATATGTAGCCTCCGCCCCAAATATAAGGAGTACTCGAAAATAAAATATCGAAAGCCCAATTGTCATTTCCCCACTCAAGCAAAGAGCTTTCTCCTACAACACAATCGACGAATGGAATACTTTCTCTAACCTAGTGTTCCCTAAGGACATTGTAAAATAAATAAAGTCGACATAAAATTAAATTCAGTGTCACAATGTTCAGGTATAAAATTCTTCACAGCTGATCGGATAACACTTCGACTCCCGCTCGCACGGCCATTTTCTCTTCTCTTCATTTCTTTTTATTCTCGGTACTCAGCCCCGATTTGAAATGGTATGATATTGTATCGTTAGAATAAGTTTTTGCAAATTTCTGGATCCAGAATGTACCAGACATCTTTGATTTTCGAACGGTCCAGTTTCAAACGGTCCAGCGGGGTACACTTTCCTTGCCACGTGTCCCCACAGGTTTTCGATCGGGTTGAGATCAGGCTACGGGCCGGCCACGATTGAGAAAATTACATGCAATCCTTCCTAATTATTATTATTATTATTATTATTATTATTATTATTATTATTATTATTATTATTATTAATTAATTAATTTGATTTAATTTGAGGTGCAGCGGTGAGTGATTTCAAAAAAAAATTGCAGTATATGAAGAGTGTCTGGAAGTAAAGGAAGACACACGATGAGGAACTTCAATTTTGTAAATGCTCTTCACGTTAATGTCCATGAGGTTCTTGATGGCAATTGCCTCGTGGATAATCCGTAATTAAACCTGAAGACTTGTTAGTAAACTATAATAATTATAATTATAATATATCATCTCGCATGAGCTAAGAAGATGGAACGTATTATACTGTAGACTCCTGATTATCCGGGGTCCGCATAATCTAGAGTATATTTGTGTAATTTAAGATTTTGGTTACGGAAATTCACCAGATGGAAATTTAAAATATACATATGTACTGTATATAGCTCTTTATATAAACATTATATTCAATCTATGTATCACTTTTTGATTGAAATCATTTAATCTGTCACTTAAAATTTATTGCACGAATCAGCTTGGATCATCCAGGATTCGATGCGTTGGGTCATCATCTGGTAGTAATATTAAAAGGAGTCTTCTCTCTATTAATATTACTAATAATCAATGTTAGTATTTATTAATACGAAGATCGTTTAATAAGTAAGGTAAATTTCTATGATTCTTGCAAAAAAAAAAAATTTTTTTCCACGTGATAGTAGGCACGTTTCACTTTCAAACCAGTTCGTACCAATTCACAGAATCCACGTGTAGATCGCGAGGCTTTTATTCCGTTGAATCGAGCAATGTAGCAGTTATTATAAAAAAGATTGTTGTTCCACGAAGTCACCGCATCATCACACAGATCCGAAATCGCAATAACAAAAACTGTGAGAATTAGGCTTCCAGTTAATTCCTAATCCACTCTGCTCCTTGGAATTGGACCCTTATGACTACTTTTTGTTTCCAAACTTTAACAGTTTTGCTCGTTAGGAAAAAATTCGTATCGAATGATGACGTCATGAATATTTTACAGACTGTGACAAATAGTAATAATTTTCAGAAGGGATGAAAAAAAATGGAAACTCGCTGGACCAAGAATGGAGACTACGTTTGAAAAATAAAAAAAGAATTTTCCCAAAAACATATGTTTAAGTACTATTTCACCTTACTTATCAAACGACCCTCATAATTTGGTCATTATATATATATTTAAGTTATATTTTAGAATTTTTCATCCATTTTGCGATTTATTCGGAAAATTTTATTTCCCAAGGGACTGTCTAGATAATCGTAAATCTACTGTATCCCACAATTTAGCAAAATCATCAAAAATGAGATTGGGGTTTTTGACAGAATATCAAGATGTATAAAATTGAAAATTAAAAAAAATTAAAACAAGACAAGTAAAACTTCTAAATAAAACTTTCATTATTTCTGATAATATCACAAGAGAAGACAGTAAAGAAAAAAAATTATTTTTTCCAATTAAAAAATGAAATTTAATATTTAGATCTTATGAAGATTCTTATTTTTTATTATTGTTGGATGAGAAGGAATAAAAGGAGGGCAGTCGTCAGAGGTCAACCTTATTTGCCCCTTCTGTTTCACCACCACCCCCCGACTTGCTCTTGGGCCGAAAGCGCCGCCGTTGTTGCCGCCGAAGACTAATCGCACCCGCTCGCGAGGCATATGAGCGTAATTATTTGTAGCGCTTTTAATCCGGGGATATTTTTGCCATCAATTCTACGTTTATTCTTCGAGATGACGGACACGGGAACCCTCGCTGCAACAACGCAGATCGATCGTTATTAATGAGGATTGCGCAATGATTAGCACCCTCGATTTTCCTCTACCCTGTGAGGGTGGGCCACGGTTAGCGGAAGTGGGAGGGCGCATCCGAGAGAGTTTCTGGGGGTGGATACAGCGTCACTGATGCCGAGGGCGGGGGCCACCATAATTTGCCACCGGGGTCGCTGCAGCAAAACTTTACTCCGGGTAATAACTTAGAAATTCATGGCGACCTGTTGCCGTTTGTGACCGGGCTCTCCATCCACCACTGTCCGAGGCGCGGTTGCCGAGCCAGCGGGAGCTCTCCTCACTTCCTTCCCAACCCCTTTGCTTTTTAATGCTCCCGTCATTCTAATCATTCGCTGCAGTTTATTTTTGCTTTCGTCCACTCCTTATTAGAATTTCGTATTCCTATAAAGGATTAGCCTCCTCTCATTGTTGGTGGAGCGTCTCGCTTACAGTGGCCCACGCCAAAACGATAGAAATCACATCAGAGAGTGACACCAGTTGCAAGCCAGCAAACGAAATTTTCCTGGCTCCAGTGTAAATCTCCAATCATTCATCAAGAATTATAAATTTAAGAGTTGAGCTGTAAGTGGAGAAATCCCGTCAATTAATAAAGTGACTTCACGCTGGTTCACGCGCCGAGCGCCGACAGAAACAAATCGGTGGAAATAAATAAAAGGTGAGAGGAAAAGGGAAGAGGGGGTAGGGGGTAAAAAATAAAAACATTAAAGAGCGAGCGATGGAATTTGCTCGTTTCTATATTTCCGTTTAAACTTTTCCTTTTAAAATAAAACCTCGAACGGCAGCGAAAAGTTTCAAAGTTTCCTAATAATTGAGAGCCATTCCATTGATTTGTTCTCCTCCCATTCAGGAACGTGATGCATTTTCTAATTCGCCTTGGGGCCTCGACGAACGCATTCGACAAAGTGAACTAATTCCAGTCTCTAAACGATGCTGTAAATCTTTGCTCGCGATAGCGCAGATACGTTTCATCACCCAACTTTCGTTTACAATTGGTCATATTCGGACACATTAGACGTGACGTCAACGGCTCTCGCCTCTGAAAAGTGTCCTCCCCCACCTCTTCGTCGGCTCCCCTGCGAAATAAAGTATGCACGGGGAGAAGGGGTGAGTACTCGCCTGGGTGTCACTGCGGCCACGCGTAAATGCACATGGCAACAAAACAAAACAAAAGCTTCGCCTACCAAGCCCAAACCTGTGAAAGCAGGCGCTCACGACGCCTCGCTCCAGGCCACGGGCTCGGCGTTATCTGCATGACGAGCCGCAATCGTCCCAATCATCATTGCGCTCCGTTTATTGCTCTCTCTTATCTTCACACCACCAAGAGAGAGAGAGAGAGAGAGAGAGAGAGAGAGACCAGCCAACAACCCCCACATCCTCCTCCTTCCCCCCGCATATGTACGGAAATAACGCCCCCGTTTCGGCCACAGGGCCGCGGAAAGATTGTTACGAAGGGGTCACGTGCTCGGGAGCGCCACGACGAAATGGCATTTATCGTTGACATTCAAGAAAGGCCTCTGATTGGCCCTGCTTCGGTCCCACGCAAATTTTTACTCTTCCACCAGTCGTCATTTTTCCACCCTCCCTTGTATAAAACGCTTCTCTTCTATACATAAGCAATGCCAATCACAATGATGAACCTCGTTTGAAAATAAGCTGAAATTCAAGGGTCGGAATTGTTTTGGGGGGAAAATAGGGAAAGTGATTCGAATTATGTGCAATCTGAATAGGCACAAAAATTAGCATTAATTAAGGAGGACGGCTAATATAACGACAGTTCGGGGAAGAAGGTGGATTTCTCTTGTTTATCTGGCTAGATTTCTTGATTAGGCAGTGATGACATTCTCTGCGCTTTTCGGTTAAATTTAGAATTCATATGATCATGGAAGGGAGAAGTACTGAAAACAGGCTTCTTCTTGTATTATTGTGTAATAAATTATTTTTGAAACCCGAACATCCTTATTTTTGTACCCTTTTAAAGAAATTAAGCATATTTGAATCGAGACTGATCAAGGAGAAGCAATATGAGTAATTCGTCTATCCAACACTTTTGCGGTAGGGGGAAAGTCGACTTTTTAATTATACAAATGCTTGGTTAAAAATGAAAAGTAGAGGCTATTCTAAACTTATAAAGAATTCCAAATTGTGAAATCTTGAAATTCTAGTTTTTCGATCTTTTTTTTTTTTTTTTTTTTTTTTCTTTTTGAGGAGGGAGGGAGGAGCGAGGTTCATCTTTCGTAGGACAGAGTAACTATATTCAATAAGAAAACTGAAAAAAATTTGTTAACATTTCAAACAAAATTCACGTTCTCATTGACGTCTAAGAATTTCCGTTGTTTCTTAGTCTTAACAACCGACCGCCGCAATTTGCTCTACAGTTGCGTAACAATCTGACACTGACCTTAAAAACTTTTAATAAATTTTTAGAAAATCCCAAAACTATCAAAGAGCGCATACAATATAATTAGCTACAGTTTAAGCTATCCCCCAAATTTTTGCGTTTCAGAAAAACGCGAAAAAGAAAACGCCGGATAGACATATGGACTATACTCTATCCAACGAAAGTTTGAATGGGTGTGTCCAATTAAATTTACAATTTCAATTGTTAGACATTGTTAATTTTATTTTGCAACAATGCCTAAACGATTGTTGAAACTTAACTGGACAGAGTATAGGTTTCAAATACGGGATGGGTTAATATCCGTTTCATTAACAATTCATAGAGAAAAATAGACATACAATAATGCTATACATTGTTACTAAAATAAGTGATAACCAAAAAAAGTTTTTGTAATTGTTTGCAAGCAATACTTTCAATGACATTCATGAATACGACTTTTATTATGGAAAGGGTAGCCAGTAAATTATGAAACTACATCTTGAGCTATCTCTCGAACTTTTACGTGCCCGAAAAATTCCTGAAAAAACGGTGGATATATACATAGAGATTTTAGGCGTTCATACCCTATAGAAATACCGGCAAAGTTAACCCCAAATTCGTTTGGGTCAGCCTATTAGTTTAGTCAGTTCAATGGTCGAGAGCGCTAAGGTGTTGACTTTATCGTTCTCCCTACCAGCGAGTCGCGAGTTTAAATCCTGCTGGAGCATGGATGCTGGTCCTGCCATTTGTGTTTGACCTCTGCTAACATGCGAAAGGCAAGGGAAACCACCACATTTAACTTTCAAGAATACCCATGATGTAAATTACTGGCCAGTAACATTATAATTGATAATAAGGAAATAAATTTCATGAAAATATAGCAATGGCTTCTCCTTATAAAAATAAAAAAAACATATTTAAGTCTAATAAAGATATTTGTTGCTTTGAGAACTTGAACTTGCAAAATGGATAAGAACATCCATAGCAATAACAGACTAATTTTTAATTCGATGAAGAGGAAAATGTTAACGTTATTTTCTTCATGAAAACTATTTTCTTAAATAATACGAGAAAATTGCAGATTCAATGTAAATCCTTAAAAACCCTTAAAAACAAAATGAATATTTTTAAAATTTATTTTCTTTTGGATTTCGTCGTTTAATAAAAATACAACGAATAAAACATAGTTTTTAATCCATGAAATTATTTTGTTCCTTTAGATGAGCTCTAAACATTTCTTTCCTTACTATTCATTAGTCTACTCTTTCTTATAGAATGGAAGATAAAATTAAATTTGTAAACTTTTATTATCTAGAGTCTCCACTTTTTTAATGGGTTTAAGCTTAGAGTTAATTTCTCGTCGTTCAAACTCATCTCTATTAAAGTCGCTACTTTCTTTCTAATTTTCTATCGGTTCCACTTAACTCTCGTGCTCTTGTCAACCTAGCCTTGAGTCTATCCATCCTAATGGTGGCCCTTCTCTCCTCTTCTCTCCTTTTTTTCCTCTCTCCTTCTTCTCTTTTCCCTTTTTCTTCCTCCTTCTCCTTCTCCAATCGAAGCATCGTCATCAGTCAGTTGTCGTTCTTTGCACGAGATCGCCGTGCGCCTACCCTCATTAGAGCAACCTGTGAAAGCCAGTAATTAAAAATTAAATGGCGGTTAATTTTTACGGAGGTGCCTGCAAGCCCATTCGTCTTAGTTAATGGTTACAAGGGTATAAATCTCGCGCAGGAAATGAATGGTGTGGCTCGCGCTCTCTTGCCTGTTTTCTCTCGCGCGACAGCAAATGATCTTAAAGGCACCGCCTCGCATTTAGAGAAGGGCGAGGGAGGCAACGTTGTAAGGAACCGTGGCCCCCCCCCTCTCTCTCTCTATCGCCCCTTTAGGTTGACCAACCCTTTGAAACAGCCAAACAATAACTGTTTCTTATCTAATTCTTACGATTCCTCGGCAGAATTCTGCTCCTTCTGCAACAACCAACCGTTCAACGACTCAACAGCTTCTTTCGGCAGTGTTCGATAAAAAACTCGTTTATACATTGGAAGAGTCATGTTTATTCTCATTTGTATGAAATTGGCTGACTTTTCTATTGCATGTAAATAAATTGTTATACAATATGTAAAAACGAAAAAAAAAAAAGATATGCTATTTTTTGAATTCAATACGTGTGTTCTGCGGGCAAGCTTACCTATAAAAGTGATTAGAAAATGTTTTAATATTATTATTTTATAAAAACATTAAAGTAAGTAAAATGTTGCTTTCCTTCAATCCTCTCTATTTATACTAGCTTAGCTTTTGTTCATACAAGTGTTGTAAGTGATATTGTATAATTATTAAATCTTTAATAAAACCCGTAACATTAATTCCAATCTTCATAAGCATATTTACCCAGTATATTATACCGTGTGTCTCAAAAGTCGTGTGCCATATGAAAAGTTTATGAATGTTCACACGGTTTCGCAAGCTTATCGTTCATGTTCAAAATGTGCACCATGCATTCGACGACAAAGTCTCACACGATCCAAATTTTCTTCTGTCACGCGTAAAAGTGTAGCTGGTGGGCTTGGGAATATCAGGGTGCCGGCGATGAAATTCGTCTGCAGCTTCTCGAGATGTTCTGTGGTGATCTCCACAAAGAATGTTTTCCACCCAAACATCACCGAAATGTGCGGATTTACTATGACCGGAAAGTCACCGTACCCTGGCAGGCGGCGTTGTTCATGAGAGTGCTGGAGGGAAAATATCTGATTTTCCCCCATGCGCATCACAATTTGTGCGAATATGGATCCTTAAGAGGTAACAGGCTTAGTGAGGGCAGGCCACGAGTGACTCGTACGCCCGCCACGGAACAAAATGTGTTGGATGTCAGAGAGGAATCCGATTATCCGATGTGCCGTCGCCGCTGCTGTAGAAAGGTCTCGGGCAAATGTACAACGTGTTTTCGAACATCTCTTGTAACATTTTGAAATGGAATCATTTGTGACATTTATATGCAATAAACATTTCCGTAATCTCTATCATTTTCTTGTACCTCTGCTACCACTTTCCCATGACGTTTCCGGTCATGGGCTTTTATGCAATTTTCAATCGTTTTGATGTCCTCTACCTCCCCTTAAAAATTTACCTCTATTTATGAGACACCCTGTACATTTTGCTTGCTTATAATCCTGGATTTTGCTGATATTTTCTCATACTCCTCATTTTTCTTAAAATGTCCACTGTTGCCATAACAAAAAAAAGTTCATATCTGGCGGATATTGCTTCCCATGTGTTTTTTAGCATCTCATACGTGATGTTTTGAGTGGCTGTGTTAATTTTCCTCTTTAAATCGTTCAGCTCCGTCGGTCTTTGCCGTAGACAAAGCCACAGAAAGAAATCTAGCGGGTTCAGGTTCGGGGAGTTGGGAGGCCATGGTACGGTTTCATGGCATTCAAAAAGTTAAATATTGTATTCAAAAGGTGTCGGTGGGGCTCCATCTTATTGGTAAATCAGTTATGCAATATCTGGTACTTGCGGCAGCATATAAAGGGTCAACATGTCCGGATACGATTGCCAACGAATTGTTTTCTTTGCGAAGAAAAAGGGCCCGACGATGCAAATCTTCATGATGCTAGATTACCTATTGACGCATAATGAAAGTAATGAGTCTGAGGATATATTTGTAAAATGTCAATGCAATCGCGCAATATAAACCAGAGTTATAAGCAAGCAAAATACTGACGTATATTTGTAGCCACCCTTTACATGTACGTATATAGCTAATTTTAATCATCAATGCTAGAAGGCCCGAATGAAAAAAAATTTTTAAATAAATTTATTCGTCAAGAATAAAATTTATATAAAATTAAAAAAAAAATCAAACTTAGAAAAAAGCATAATATTGTCCTGCATTTTAAAATGTTTCTCCTCCCTGGGACTGTTTTGGGTGTTTCTTATAATGTAGCTTTTATATTGCTGGAGAAATATGAAATCAATTTTTCGTTATCAGCCACAATTAAGAAAACCAAGAATTATGATAAGGTAAAGATTATTGTAACAGGATAAAGCAAACACCTTATCTACTGTGGATAATTACGAGAGAGAGAGAGAGAAAGATACAGTATCACTTTTCACATTTGATTTTTTATTAATCATGGATGCTAAAGTAGATCGCATGGCAATTGAAATGCGCATCCATGATTAATAAAAAATGAAATGCGGAAAGTGATAGTGTATCTCTCTCTCTCTCTCTCTCTCTCTCTCTCTTGTAAGTACCTGAAGAGTAATGTTTACTCATTTTTAAAGATAAATCAGTTTTCAATATAGAAATTTTATAATCAAAATATTATCGGCATTTAAAATAAACAAAATAGAAACAACGAAAACATAGTTGATCACGTTGGAGATATTGAATGAAACTTTCGCTCCCAGGTAATAAAATTAAATTGTTTTTCTAGTCGATATGAATATCATCACAATTGTGGTTATTTCGCGTTACAATAAAACCCGGTAATGCAACCTAATTGGACCGTGGCCTGTTCGGATTATCTTGACTCGATGCTAAAACATGTATTACAGCTTATTACGATAAATTTTTCCACGCCCATCAAAACATAAACAGAATAAACTGCATGTCCTAAATTACTTGGACAAGGAAAAAAATCCGACAAAACTCGTTGCAGAATTCGGAATTGGTAAAGAAAACGTCGCAATTTTGACCTTGTTTGGATTATTTGGATTTTGGGATTAACATGATCATATGGCATTTATTATTTTAACCGGCTAAGCAAAAACTTCTTTGACTAGAATAATATTTTTTCTATTTGGGAAAAGCCATTTCGCAATAAGAAATACAAAACAACTTTTTTTCTCATAAATGGTTGTTGATAGAATATTTTAAGGCTACTTTTGGATAAGCGAGGTCAAAGTTATATGGATTGCCCATCAGTTTCATAGGGAGGATTCTGACTACAGTAGTCATAAAAATTTGAAAAGAATAAAGGACAACAGTATTTAATCGTGAACAAAATCTTAATAACTGTGGAAGGTTACTAAAAGTATTAATTAATAATACACCGTAATTCCACAAAATTAATTTATTCAAATTGCGCATGCATTTAAATAAGTTAATATAAACCACGTGCATATAAATAAATTATTCTTGTGGAGTTGCGGTGTATTATTAATTTCTACTTTTTGACAACAGTATTATTAGGCTTGTTCTTCGGTTTTTGGTTTCTGTTTGGTTTAACATTTTAAATTTTCAAAATGTTAGAGTAATACTTATTACTTACTTGCTTACTTTTCAAACTCGCTTACCCGTTAGGGCAGGGCCGTCCAAATCGTGTACGTCGCCCGCGTGCAACATAAAAAGCTCGCGGGCAAAGCTCACGGGCAAAGCTAAGGAGATAGTCCAAAACTCAGGAGGGGAGTGGATACAGTTTTTCCTATGCAGTATTGCCAGACTTTAGGGGGCGATTCCGTTAAATGAGGCATTACGTATTTCTTTTGTTACTGATACTTGCTTGTTTCTCGTCTCGCATAACATGGCGCACATTCCGAAAAAGCATAATATCACTGAACCAGTATTTAAACCGGGAGAATCTGTTTTTTTTTTTGTTTTTTTTTCATTTAACACGGATCGGATTCTAAATGCTTAATATGCAATCGTGTCCTATCGGGAAAAAGAAAATACAATTCTACCTGACATCGAGAAAATTGTCACATTAAAAGGAAGGAAATAAAATGGTAAACTGCCTCGGTTTTTTTTTGTGTTTTTTTTTACAGTATCGAATTGATAATTAGCAACTCGACTTTAAGGAACTGATTAACGTAATGTGTAATGGGGGGGGGGGGGGGGGGAAAAATTACCCGCGTGCACGGACGCTGCACACGGACAGAAATCTTGGACAGCCCTGCGTTAGGGTCTCGGGGGCAGAAGCCCTATGGAGGATCTTCAGCGATCTTCCACCATCAGGCGCATGTCCTTCCTGGTAATAACCAAGCGACTCGAATCCAAATTCTCCATATAGTCTAGCTATCTGGTTCTAGGCTGACCCCTTGGTCTCTTACCCACTGGCTTGGAAAATAACTCCTAGGAAGACCAGTTTGCGGCATCCGTATCACGTGGCCATACCAGCGCAACTGAGATCTCTCAATGCGGAGAAGTAGCGGCTCAACACTTAAAGACTCCCTTATTGTGCTGCTGTGCACTCTATCTAGTAGGGTAATATCTGCCACACCTCTCAGAAATCTCATTTTGGCCGCTTGTACCCGCGATTCTACTTTTTCGTTCATTACCCAAGACTCATGACCATAGGTGAGAATGGGGACAAAGATAGATTTGAAGACGGAGAGTAATTTCCTAATAAAATAACACTTTGCGTTAAGGCCGTTATAAAATATTTCTTTACAGGGTATATAATGAAATAATTAAAAACTTTATATCTTGCATTATAACGACGTACTGCATCCGCACTACATAAATATCAATCTTCAATACAAATACGTATGTCTTCAACTCATCTAACCGACTGTCATTCGATCTACGTGATTGCAAGACTTAAGAATTATAAAAAGCTATAACTCATCCCATGCACCCGGGTCATTTAATCTGTTCATAGTCAAAGATCGCGTTTTCAACTGCTATTGAAATTATCTATTTTCTGTGAGAAAACGTTCCTCTACAACTCTTTAAAGAGTAGGAATGAAATGCCGTTTACTATTAGACAATTTCATTATTTTACACACACTAAACTGTTCAAATCATAATCAACATGTATCAGAAGTTATATCTTCTTATATCATAATCTAGACAAGCACATTAATAGTATAGAATTTATTTATTGTCTCGAAGAACGCAAATCAAATTAATGTTAATATACTGAACTCTTTTACAGTATATATAAAAGATTCACGGACAAAGCGATTCACGTTTTGAAGTGTTGGCACACAAAAAAGTAGTCATCCCGCTTAAAATAGCCACTGTCGTCGGTAGAGGAGGCGGTCAAGGTCTGACTCTTCGAGTAGAACGATCGCGACCCATGTTTCCGCCGGAACAATCACGAATCTACACTCAATGGTGAGGCTAGGACATCTCTCAGAGGGATGGAACAACGGGTTTCAGACAATAGTGGGTCACCGTCATCCGTGCATTTGGAGCATGATCGACGCCCTCACAAAGATTAAGCTATGGCGAGCACGCTGCTGTACCAAAACAGCCACGGACATCCGGCAACGAGATGTAACCGAGAGAATGCAAGGCGCAACAAGCCAGACTTCACACATTATGTAAACAGTTCCGACAAGGACCTGCCTTTCATTTATTAAGGGTGTCGGACATTGCATTCGTATCCTATGATGTTTTTATTACGCCTATCATAGTAACATTTATTTATTATTATTTATTGCTCATATTTAAAAATAATAGATTTTGAGGGGAATGGTTTTTGTGCCTAGCATACTCGAGTCTATTCATTTATATGTTCCTAAAAGTAATAGACCCGAAAAACACTGTTCAAAACAGATAAATGGCTTACTCAAATTGCTAAGCACAATCAGGCGTTTAAATTGTTAAGTATTTTTGTCAATTTAGGCATTTTTATTGATAGTTTTAGGTCTATGTTTTAACTTTTTTTTATTTTGACATGTTCATTAACTTTGTTTTGTTTTGTTTTTTATTTTTTTAATTTTTTCTTTTTCTTCTTATTTTTTTTTTTTTGTTATCTGTGATGTTCTTAGATTTGGCTCCATTTTTTGCCGTTTTTTGGTATTTTATTTTTTCTTTTTTTTTTCCTGTTTTTTTATGATTTTACTACCAGTTATTTTATGAATCCCGTTTTGGGCGTTCAGCCTGGTGGGGGACAACATTGGGTACCCCTTCCAGTATATCTGGTCCGGATTTCCCAGTGATGTTGTTACATTATTATTATTATTATTATTATTATTATTATTATTATTATTATTATTGTTTGGGGACACCAAACTCTGATTAAGTCCGGAAGCCAATCCCAGAGGCGGACCCAAAAGAGGGCCAAAAGCCCAAGGGACTCAAATGCAAGGGAGGGAAAGTTACGCACTCGTGGGAGTATTGATGTTTGGGTGTAGGAATTTCCTTACTATGTGACAGGTGTTTAGAATTGTGGCTGTCTGTAAGGTTTTGTATAAGTGTGGGTTTAAATTTAGTGTTGACAGGCTTTTGTGTAGCGAGTGTGGAATAACCCCAGTGGCAGAAAGAACGATAGGGACAATGTGTACTCTGTTAACTCCCCAAAGGCGTTTTATTTCGTGTGCAAGAACCATATATTTAGTGATTTTATCAGTGTATGTCTTTTGTAAATTGTGTGTGTTGGGGATGGAGATATCAATTATGTAAGTCACTTTGTTTTGCTTCTCTACTAGTGTAATGTCTGGTCTGTTATGAGGGATAGTTTTGTCAGTGATAATAGCTCTGTCAAAATATAGTTTATATGTGGTGTTCTCTAAGACAGTGTCGGGGATATATTTATAGCATGGAGTATGAATGTCCCTTAGCTTGTGTATCTTAGCTAGATGTTGATGTATGATGTTGGCTACCTGGTTATGTCTGTGTAAATAATCTGTCTGCGTGAGTATTTTGCAACTGGATGTGGCGTGTTGGATGGTTTCCTCTGCGATATGGCATTTCCTGCAAGACCCATCAGTCGAATCTTTGATAATGTTTTCTGTAGCTTTTAGTGTTGATAATCTGGTCTTGTATGGCAATCATGGTTTCTTCAGTTTCCCCAAAGAGACTCCCTTTAGTCAACCAAAACTTCGACGCTTTTTTGTCGACGTGCGGATGGTTGAGGTCAGAAGGATGTCTACCGTGGAGTTGCTTTCCGAGCCATGATTGAAGTTTAGTGCATGTTGTAGGAATGTTATGGGTGTTCTGCACGCTGTTCAGATTCAAAGGTGTGTATTTTGTATCAGCCATGCAGACTGCTTTGTGTAA
>JAHWFO010024403.1:456355-471201 GCA_023313115.1 Rhysida immarginata
GGTGAACGACAATTGGGTGGACGTCAATTAGGTGGACGCGACAATTGAGTGGACGTGACAATTCGGTGGACGTCAATTAGGTGGACGTGACAATTCGGTGGACGTCAATTGGGTGGACGCAACAATTTGGTGAACGGCAGTTCGGTGGACGCGACAATTCGGTGGACGTCAATTGGGTGCACGCGACAATTCGGTGGAAATGCAAATTCGATCGAGATTTTTAAATCATTAAAGAATTTTAAATGTTTAACTCGTTGTTTGCTCAACTCGCGTCTTTATTGCAATTACAAAGCAATTTGCTTCATTCATTTTATGTCGAAGTCATTTTTTATGCGGGAATCTTTATGATGATGTAAAACTTATGAAAAACTGCTGAATTGCATAGTAAATAATGCCAAAAATGGAGTCATGTTTAATCGTATTTCTGCCAATAATAAGCCCTGTATTATGACTTTGATGGAATAACCCTTGTCGATGGAACATCTCTTCTATGGTATGGGGCCTTAGTTAAGGCTTACGCTAAGATCCCTACTCTGTTGTGTAAGAACATTATTGTGAAGCGTTGATAAATTGCGGCATGTATTAATGGAGAATTAAAAGGTTCACTGCCAGCGATTGAGAAATTGGAATTGATGGATCCCTGAAACGAATTCCGACTCAGCAACGAATTCGAATGCTGATATTAATTGATGTCGTCGACAGAAATAATATAAGGTAGGATTGCATATTGTTCCAATATCTGAACTAATTCCTCAAGATCCCGATTGTAAGGATGGACTCTGGTCGAGAGAAGTGACTCGTTCTAAAGATGACGCCATAATCAAAGAAGGAAAAGAACCCGGAGATGAAATGCTAAAAGCTAAGAGCCTAAAAAGCAGCCACATCTGAATCGAATTGAAATGAGTACCTATGAAAGGAGCGAGCTCCCTGCTGTTCTTAGACGATCTCATTGTCTTCACAATTTCCAATGAAGTGTTAACTTGTTAAATTAGTTCCGTCTTGGTTTATGATATAAATTGTTGTGTGCATCCAAGAGTTATCGTTCTAAAGAAAATAAAATTAATAATTACCTTGTGGTTCAAATGTGAAATAAACATTGATATTGTTTTTAATTAATGACCCTATTTTAATCTTTCATGTTCTACACATGGATTTGTGTACACCTACCACTACGGTGTCACGATATAAAAGTTTCATTTGAAATTAATACTGAACGATATTTAAGAAATACTTTATACTGTATTAGATAAATACGGTATAGAAAGTGGTTTTATTTTCGTATGTAATAGAAAGTCAGAATAAATAGACTCTTACAAAAAAAAACAGTCCCCCTCCCACTTTTTGGCATTATTTAGTATGTAATTCAGCATTTTTTCATCAGAAGCTCGTACTTTGCCACTGTCCAATTTGGTTTCATATCAAAGCTTGCAATTCGACAAAAGGAAGAGAGATGCCACCTGTTGGATATAGCAATAAACCGTCATTTCATACGGTGATTGTTTAATTGCAAAATATATTTGTATTAACTTATTATAACACTGCGTCATTTACAGATTTTAATTACCCACTAATGATTCAGCTTCATAGTTTTTTTTTGTATAATTTTCATTTCAAGCTTGTGCTGTATTTCAGGATTGTACTCTCATTCCAAAACTACTCGATGTTTTCGTTTAAACATTGATTTATACAAAATCGACAAAAAGGAGATGCGCTCTTTTGTATTTTAAAATTAAGCCTACGTACACTTCGCTTTCAAAGTTGGGTGTTTCCTCTTTTGAAAGTAAATTTTCTTATTTTTGTGTCGTTGTGAAGAGGGCGCGGCCGTTTAACAATGGCGAAGGAAGGCTAAGAGCGTCGTCGTCGTCACTCAATGATTCGGCGGGTCAGTGATGGATGCGCTTGTTTTTGCATCTAGCTAAATTCATCATCACCCCCATTTTCGGCATCGGCATTCAGCGACCGGCGCCATGACACTGACACGAGGAACGGGAGAGGGTGGAGTCGCCTATTCTCCGGAGGCGACCGACCAGCGTTGATGTCACGGACGCCCGACGCCTCTGGCCCCCGAAGCCGGAAGGCGAAGGCGACTCGCGACGCCACCGAAACAATGCTGCCCCCCGACTCAAGGCCTCAGAGTAACTCATCGACTGTTCCATCACACGCCTTTTCTCGGCTTATTTGTACGCCGAGCTCTTAAACGGATCAAACGGATGAACCCTGGGAACGCAACGAAAATCAAAATATCTACAAGAGTAGAAAATGATGTTTTGCTAATAGGAATTGAGTTAAAAAGGCAAACTGCGAATTTTGGGCTAGCTTATGTTTTCTATGTGAAGGTAGGGTGCCTCATCAATCGACGTTTACTTTTGGGATATACTCTGCTGATATTTCTAAAATATCAAACTTTTAAGACGTAAGATTTGTTTGCAATATTATTTTTTTATTTTTCTATTTCTGTGATATTCCGATACAGACCGTTTAAAAATAAAGTGAAGTGAAAATCCCAATAGGATCGCATGCGCATGATTGTAATTGGTTTCTTTAAAAAAATAGAAACAGTATTACGTAAATGTTCAATTTGGGGGGAAAATTGATATAATCAACATATGAGCTGATTATTATATAACACAGTGGTCTAAAGTCACTTATTTTTAGCTTAAAGATATTTAGACTTTTGCAAACTCAACACGAACCGAATTACGTTAAATGACAAAACTATCAAGACGTTAACAAGTAAAGATTTTTAAAATACAGACATCTGTAATTACAAACAAGATTTTAGATTATTGAAATTCACGTAGACATGCTGCAAAAAATAAAATGATAAACAAGATTTTTTTGGTTTCCTGACTTAGATCACTGTCATAATCGCTGGCACAATATGTGAAATTTCACACTGAGTTGATGAAAATCATTATCATATTCGTATTTTAAAGACTTAGTTTACGAGATCTTAGCCAAATCCCGAAATTTCGTCAGAGTCTATATCTCGAAGATGTTTAGAGAGATCGAACGGTGTCAATCAGCTGCATGTTGAACTCCCCCCCCCCAAAAAAAAACATGTCCAGTAGTTACTAGCGCAACCAGAAGTTCCGAATTTTTGAGAATTTTATTTATATCGCACTTCGATATTTCAGCAATGGTAAGGCCTGCCGAGACGATTTTGACATGTTTTTTTTATTGATCAGTCTTCTGAATTAATCGAGGCTACTCATGTTGTCATCTCTACTTATAGTTACCGATAGGTCAGTTTAGCTTTTTATTTTATTTATAGTCACAGCTTATCTACCCGAAATTTATCATGAAACAGACAGATAGTTACGGAGTTACGGTATTAATTTTCAATAATTTTGCCTGAATCGATCGATACCAGATAAATTAATTAAAATTTATGTATTTGTCCTTTTAATATAAAATCGAATATTTTTGTCCTTTTACATATCTGCCGGTGATTATGACAACGATCTGTTATGAAACCAGCAAATATATTTTTCACTATTTTTACATTTTATTGCTCACTAGCTGATATCCTCGGCGTTGCTCGGGCTCTTTTTTGATGAAATTTTGCAATATCTGAATGTGAATACACAGTAAAAATCAACACATTAAAAAGCTTACAAATAATACAGTAAAAATTCATTGCCATCTATGGCCCTCTAGCAGTTCTACCCGGCTTCGGTCGTGTTGGAAAGCTGTGTATAACTGAGTGAGTTTTACATAGCGCTTGACAAAAAATGTGATGTGGCTTCGTCAGTGGGAGGAAATAGAATTAAAACTAAACAATACTTTGATTTGACGCTTCTTCGGCCCTGGCTATAGCTGTAGTTCTTCCATTTCCTCCCAATTAATGCACCTGCTCCAAGCTCCCCAAGCACCAATGTAACTATATCAACCCCTGTTGTTGGCTACTTGTTCAAAAATCGCACGATTTCGAAAACGGCGCTGAGGTCTTGTCTATCATTGTGTTACCATTGTGTGGCGGACTCCTCTTCATCAGTTGTTCAAATAGGCGGGGAACTTCGGTCAGTTGCAGCGCAGTGCGCTGGCGAAACCGATACAGCGCGGAGCGAACGAACTGCTTGCTCTGCCACCTTTCCACTCTTTCTCAACAGTATGCTAACTCTCCATTATCTCCAGTTACTGTTCATTTTTAAAGATTTTCAAGAAAATGTTAAGTTCTAATGACTATCAGTTCTAAGAAAAACCTGAACAACAGGAATTCTATATATTGTTATAAATTTCATTTTGTTTTATAATTCGCTGAGGTGGCATGGAATCTTCATTACATGTCTTAATGAACGTTATATATAACTATTTGATTGGTTGAACCTGCTACATTTTCTCTATTTTTTATTTTTATTACCATATCATTTTTAGAATTCTGTGTTGCAAACACAAACGGCCTATTGCTGTACACACTTTGCCTTGCATTGTTGGTCATGAGAGATATATTGTTGGTTCGTGCATATTGTTGATGAGATACTTCCTATTAGCATGCCCTGCCATCATTTTGAGTATCGATTATTATCGATAATTATTATTTTTACGAAATCTCAGGTAGACCTTCCTCTTGCTTTGAAAAATCAAGTGTGCAAAATTTCATCAAGATCGGAATAAAACTGTAGATTTGTATAAGAAAGAAACAAACAGACGAACAAATCCACAAACTTTCATCTTTATATACAAGTATATTTGTGGCGAAGTCAAAAATGCAAATACTGAATTGGGTTGGTGAAGCAATGATTATTGCTCGATTGTTAACGTATTATTAATTATCGTAGCAACAATGATTTTCTTCACTAACTCAACTCGATGTTAGCAGTTTTGACTTCGCCCATAGTTAGATGGGCTGCAACAATGGCACGTCTCAAAATTAACTCTTTCCTAGAAAATGTGATTTTTAAATTGATTAAATGGATTCCCTATGTTAAAGCTCATTTTTATTAAATGCCTCATATTTTTTTTATATAAAATTTCATGGTGTTCATATTGTTGAGAGATAGAATAGGACTATTATGTATAGGTTTATACATTTTTGAAAAATTTTGAGATGTTCTGCCCATGATCGATATGTGGATTACATTTATGTAAAACCTTGTTTCTAAATCGTTAAAATGTTATATTTGTTAAGCGACTTGATAAACAAGTGATGAAACCAGTTTCATCATTGGCACAATCATTAACAACTTAAACTTTTTTTTTGCTGTGATCAATATTGAAAAAATTAAAAAAAAAAAAAAAACTGGTTAAAATTTAAAACATACCTATTATAGAACTTGATTATCAATTATCCATTAAAAGAAATTGTAAAAATGACCCATTAAACGAATGTTAAAATTTTAAACTCTTTAAGTATCAAATTTCAGTTGTTACACTGTTGCACTGATAAGGTGATTTGTTCGCGGCACTAAAGAACAGAAAATAAAGTCAGTACCCTTTAAGATTTCGCAAAATGGATTGCATATTCGTAATCAGCATGGAATTCTACATCGGATTAATCAAATCTCATTGCTTAAAATGCTCATGCGCACTTTTATTTTCTCTAAGTTATTTATTAAACAGCGCTCTTTGATTATTAAATTATCAAAAAATGATGAAATTCACATTTACAGATCATATAAAGAGCAAATTTAGTTTTCTGACAAATTAACGTATCCATTACAGACCCTAATAAAACCTTGAAAATTAGTAGTCAACACTGACATCCGATTTCAAAATGATTTCAGGCGTTTATGCCTTGAACGCTAGTTGTTTTAATTTAAGCTTTCAGCTTTATGCTAATGGCAAACTGGGAGTTCATGATTCCAAGAAATTTTTTTTTTATTACAGATTATTTCAGTTGCAGTTGTTTTTAATAGAAACCTTAAACGTAAGCTCACGCAGAATATGGATTTGAATTTCAGATTAATTATTGATATATTTAAACGCAATATGGGATTCGGATAGAAAATTTTAGTGGCGTTTTAGTGACAACAATGCGTGATGTCTTTGCCATGAACATAAACCTCCTTTATTAACCTCACTAATATGGGAAAAATGGGTTCAACTCTCCGATGATTCGTTAGCCCACGCCTGGCTGAAGAACGCATTATGTCGGATAACCGAGGACAGCCCGTAGTTCTGAACCCAATTCATTTCTTTCATTTGTTTGATAAATTTTAAACTCTATTGTTTTTAGCTTTCGTTCTTTTTTATGCGTGGAGCCATTAAAACGATGCTCGTTTTTTTTTCTTTTTTTTTTTCCTGTTCCCAACCGCAAACGCCACTGCGTCAAAACGAAGCAGATGAAAGAAAGAAAAGACACGAACGAAGTTGGAGGAGGAGTAATGAGAGAGAGATGTTGGAGGTGGGGGCTTGCTAGGAGATGTGTGTGTGTGTGTGTGAGGGGTAGAGTTAGAAAAGGAGGAAGAGGGAGCTGTAATCGTTCGTTTATGTGGATGGTTGGCACTTGAGTCAGACGAGAACAATGCCTGTGTTGGCTGTTCGCCTTTCGGGAAGAGGTGCATTCAATCGCCACCTGTGTCTCTGTCATCGTTTGGCGCTGGCACGCTCGCTCTATACACTTAGGAAACAATTGTGTTAATTTTTATTTTGTTTTGTCATCAGTAATTAAAAACAGCGCTTTTTAATAAGTGTTTGTCGCGACTGTCGACATGAGAAGCAGAATTGGCTCCCCTCGCTTACTTTTCATACGAGTTTTCTTTCTTTTCACTCTTTCCATACTACCGCCTCCCCCTTCTTTTCCTTCATTCTTTCTCTCCCTTCGCTGTGTGAAGCGCAAAAGTGATCATCCTCCTTCACGTCATAAACCCACCGACTCCCTTATTGAAATCATCCATCGTGACAGGTTTTGTTTCGCACTGCCATAATTGTTGTTGTTTGTTATCACAAGTATTTTCTCGCATGATTATTGTTTCGCGAACGTCAGAATAATTTACTAATCTGGCTCAGCAACGGAATCAGACGCTTGAGTTTTTCTTTTTCACTCTTCTGCCTTTCCCTCCCCCTCTTTCTCTTTAATGTACGCATATGATTTCTTGTCCTTTCTTTCTACTGTCATCGAAACGCGATTCCTTCACGAACAAAACGACACGAACTTTTTGAAAGTAAAGATTGAAACAAAAAAATAAAATAAAAGACGGCTACGCGTCTGAGGGGGAAAAAAGGTGCCAGTAAAAAGGAAGTCTCCTGAAAAGTGCTTTTATTAAGTAAATGATAAGGTGGATTTCTGGGTTGTCGTTCGTGCCGCACAACGGGCGTCAGAAAAGGCATAGAGGTCGGTCGAGCGGAGCGTGTCTTGTCGGTGGGTTTTCCCGTTGATCTTTCCCCAAACAAAATGACCTGTTTTATTTCACGAACTACACTCATTTCGTGTGTTTATCCCTCTTTCCTTCTCCCTCCACCCACTCCAACGCATTCTAGACACACGAGAATATTTTTCTCTTGCTCTGTTGTCGTTTGATAATTTCTCCGCCCTCTATTAAGATGTGCCTTGTGCAAACATTTCCTTTTCCCGCTCTACCCCCTCTTCTTTACCCCTCCACCCCCTCCTCTTCAATTCTTCGTTCGATCGTGTCGCCGGCCACGACGATTGGACGCCATCTTTTGTCGAGATAAGTTCGCGCTGTTCATTGAAATCCTAAATTTATGACGCTATTTCCACAAGACTATTGGCAGAGTGCTAGTGACGTCTTTTTGTGTCGTTGTGTCAACTCCTAATGGGCCCCCACTTCAGTCGACCTCGTTACGACGTTCTGGACGGTAGCGCCACCTCTTAGCGTTTTCCTCGCGTTGTTGACCGGGTTGAAGCAGCGACCACTCGCTCATGGCTCCCCTCTCAACCGCCCCGTGTGTCACTCTCCTGTTGCGGGAAAATGAAGAAGAAATAAAAGTCGCGCACGGAGAGGAAGGATTCAGTCGAATGCCTCTTTTCATTGGAAGATATTACTTTGCGCTCCTGCTTCGAAAATCGTTCTCAATCGAAATGGCTATTTGAAACCTCGAAGCGATCTGACGACGACGACGCTTTTTTCATTCTTCGCCACGCATCTGCGTTCTTCCCCCGCTCACTCAACGATCCCCCCCCCCCCACTCCCCAACACACACTCTCTCTCTTTCTAATTATTGTTCCCTCACCTTAGTGTTTCCTCGTCGATGCTTAGTATTCATTCTTTGCTGTCGGGTGAGCTTTCTGTCACGCTCCTTAATCTCTCTCAAAGAAATTCTCCGGAACCTCCTTTTCACTTCACACGTTCCATTGAATCGAACCTCGAATGGCACAAAAAATGCGTTCCGCGCTGTTTCAGCTGTATCTCCTCTATCCTTCAAGTATTTTGTATCATAATAAAACGCCAATTTAATTAGGCTAAAACAATTCCGAATAAAAAAAGTATAAGAAAATGAAAAATTTTCAAAATAATTTTAACTTTGATTTCTTAAGAAGTTAGAAAATTTACAAGCTTTTTCTAAAAGATAAAATGACAGCAGTTTTAAAACAATCTAAGATTTCTTATTGGCCGACCACTATCTAAAAGTGGGAGTTTTCATCCACCCCTACTTCAAAATATTTATTCACTGAAATCAACTTAAAAACTTCTTATCCGAAAAGATATGTTGAAATTCTGCAAACATAGCTTAGGCCACCACGTAGATACTTGCCTGCCAAACATTTTCCTATGTACGAATATGATCAAATTGTAAGCAGTTGACTCTTCCGAAACGGCAAATAGCAGAACCAATTGAAATTAATACACTCTTAGAGGGTTCCTTAAAATGTGCCTTGACGTATCTTTTAAACAGCTATTAATTTTATCCTAAAAATAAAGTATGGCTATGGCATTCATACGAGCGAACAAAAAGTCAATACCGTCAGACCTCGGACAGTCGCGAGGTTAGGTTCCAGAACCTGTCGCGGATGAGGAGGATTCGCGGATATTTGTTATAGTCACTAAAAATGTTAATATATGCTTATTTCTGTAGTTGAAGCCCTAAATATGATCTCAGTCATGCTCCCAAGCACTTTAATTTCATTTAAAAGTTAGCTTAATTCATTACACTTAAAAATACAACAACAAATAACAAATGTTTGATGTAAAATTAGAGTACCGTTCCGTCTAACGCATATTTGCCACACTATCAATCACATTTACAATTCAGTATACTAATTCATAGAATAGGCATTGGCTTCCATTTTCTTTTACATATACATTAAGGTAAAATGAGTAAACGAACGCGATGTGCGAAAAAATCGCGAATGCAAATAAGTTCAGTTCCAATGAAATTTTTGCGGATCTGTGAATTTGCGAATCACGAAGCGCGAATGTCCGAGGTCTGACTATAAATTAGACCTGTTCGGACTCATTTCATTGAGACGAATATTTTTTGGAACTGACAAGCCGTTTTGGGAGGTAAGATTTTTGCAACTGAATTTTTTTTTTTTTATGATTCATTTATACCGAAAATATTCCTTCGATATGTATTATGTCGTAAAATTAGATTATGCACTTCCGTACATATGTTTGTATGGTGACAATTTTACGTAGCTAACTTCTCCGAAATGGACTTTCGTTTAGATGAATAATTTTTTAGATATAAATTGATGAGTTCCGAAGATATTGGAGATATCAAGGTTTTTATTTTTACAAATTATTAACAACTTACCCATATCAATCGAAATGACAGAATTTTTTAATTAAATCAATATTAAAATTGTATCGACATTGCATTTAACACTGCAAAATCAGACCTAGAAGTATGCAAAAAGAATTAATTTTAGGTCATAGTGGGAGTCGTGTGCGAATGTATCATTCCACCATTTCAATTAATATTTTTACGAAATATGAAATACGAAAATTCTTAGATAATTACTTCATATTTATGATTTTGTAAAGTTGTATTCGAGCATTGTATTTCAATTAATGCTTAATTGATAGCTGATGCAATGACATTCAAGACGAATATTCATGATGTTATAATCTAACACGAAAATTTAAAACAATAATTCAGGGTTATTACTAATTATTTATCAAGTTTCGAAGTCCTGTAACTTCCAAGCTATGTGTCGCCTCGTTCATACAAATCACTTAATGAAAGAAAGCATCTCATAATTTAAAATTTGTGCATGCGAACTTCGCTGTATCAGACCAAATTGCAGAACGAGCTCCTTTCAGAAAATGGCAACAATGTAACGAATATGGGAAGTGCTTATCCGTTGTTACCATTCAGGGTGCGTTCCGAAAACAGTGCGAAACAAAACCACCAGGCCATCTACGTTTTTATTGACAGGTAAAGGACACAGGTACTGAGTAAAAGTAAAAGCATCGGACAATCAAACATTTCTAACGAAACAGTGAAAAGAGTTAGCCTGCAAAAGTCAATCCTCGAACTTGGTATTCTGCAGCCAATGTTTGCGACAACGATTACAACTGAAAAGCACACCGTGAACATTTATAGTTGGACGATTTCAAGCGATATGAATTTTACTGCTCTGATGACTATCAATGGGGAAATGCTACAACGCGTATGGTCCAAACTAGATTATCGCATATGCGTGTGTCATTTGATGAGAAGGTGAACATAACGTTTTTACCTGATAAAGAAAATTAATATAAAAAAAAACTATGTCAGATAGATTCATGCGGTTTTTGTATTATGATCTCCATCGCAAGATGTTTTTAAACCACTAATACGGTAGGAGCCGAAGCGATGTAGGTGGCGCTAACATCGGTCATATTGAAAATGGCGTCTATGAGAGAGAAAGCTTAATGCGTTCCGAGTATCAACCATGAGTAATTTATCTACAGGTCGATGCCCCGCCACATTCGGCGTTATCAGTTCGTGAATTCCTCGATTCAACGTTCCCAACCGATGGTTGGAAGAGATGATCCTACAGCATGGCCCCCACGTTCTTCGAACATAACATATCCCCACAGGAAAAAGTCTAAGGATGTTAAGGATAAAGTGTTTGCTACACCTCTCCCCGATGTGAATACATTAAAGGCAAAAATAGCGGATGCGATATTGACGGTAACAGAAGACATGCTGGCGAGTACGTGGCGAGAAAATGAATAAGGTCTAGCTGTTCTCAGAGCTAAGAAAGGTGCACATGTTCAAATGTATTTACGATGTGAAGAAAAATTTGATGAAGATTAAAGTACTGTTTAATATAAAAAATACAAAGCATATAAGGAATATATGGCCCAATGAAGCCATCTTCAGGGGCATGATACACAGTGAAATGAAATTGCTATAATCTTACGACTAAAACTTCAACAATTTCTAGTTCCTTTCATGTAGTACTTATTATTTCCGGTCAGTTTTTTGAAACCCTTTAAATCGTTTGTAATAACCGAATTAGTGGCATAATACCAAAGATAATGGGACAGGCCAACAAAACTTTGATAAAAATTATTTTAAATTATTTTATAACACGTTTCTTTATCAAGCAAAAGCAACCTATTTAAAAAAAACAAACTTTTTAGTACAATTTATTGTATGTATGTCTGCATGCTGTCCAGGCGCATTAATTAATAACGTTTGAGTGAGTAATAACAGTACAAAATGCCCCGATGGCTTCAGCGGAAGAACAAAACCGCACAAAAAAAACTGAAAGAAGCTATATACTATACAGAAAAGGCTATAAACAGAAGACGAAATAAATCTGTCAGTATTTAACAAGGTTGAAAGAAATAAGAGTTTTAAGACGAAGCGAGAATCTCAAAGTAGGCAATGCTCGGAGTGAGTCCAGTACCTTAGCAAATAGAATAAGAGAAAAGCAGAGCCCCGAAGCAGCGAATGCTTACTGTCAATCAAATGCTGCTGCAATGAGAATAGCAAGAGTAAACCAAAGTCCTGAAGCAAAAAATGCTCGGTGGGAATCACATGCTTTAGCAGTCACAAATCTTTATTTTTCCCCGTTTTTAAAACGAGGCTTTAACACTAATGCGGAAATAAAATGACGTATAACCATATAAGTTAATTTACTGAATTAATGATTTCATTGAAATAATTTTAAGCAATTAATGACGTAGCCCCTTCAGACACAGACCTTAAATTCGATTGTAAAAATTTTGTTTTTACATTTATTATATTGATACTGTTACATTAAACATAACCAGCAGTTTTTTATTTATTAACATTTTTTATTATCTTTTTACATGTATGGCTATATTTGCTACCGAAATATACATATTTATTAGAGAATCAACAGATTTTATTCATGTCATTTATTTAGTACGAAATTTTACAAAACATAAAAAAATACCGCATTTTTGACAAGGTAAACGTCCAAGATACAAGTTGGAAACATATGTTGCCAAGGTGACTGAAGGGGTTAATTAGAAAATGTAGTAATTGCATCATTATCTAATTATGAATTTAATTATAATGTTATTGGTATGATCTTCCATTTCTTATAATTTTATTTTCAATTGTTCAGATTATTAAATAAATTTAATTTAATGTGAAGGGGCTGCTAGCAAATCTTGCCTGTTAGAAGAGTGGAAGATGTTAATCGTGCCTGGTGAATTAAAAACCTGTTTCTGAGAGCTAGAAAGATTCTTTTTTTTTCGGTGTAACATATTCACGTTTAAATTGATCTCCGCTAAAAGACAACTTTGACATTATCTTTAAAGCAAGCTTCCTTTAACCAATCTTCTTTAAGATACAAATTTTCTTCTTTATAATGCATGCGCACTCATCTTGTTTTACAATAATTTTATCGTAAAGCAAGGTTACAGTTAAAGGTTCTGGTCAGTCACATCTCCTGCCGTGTAAATTGTAATCAATCATGCGAAATCTTCACCGAAATAAGAATTACAGAAAAAGCTTGATGGAATTCAAGTCGTTGACAAAACAGTCTCGTATTCTTTGGTAACTGGGAATAATGATGGTAATTATTTAAAATTCAATATTGATTTCATGAATTCGAAGAGAGAAGATGAGCTTTTAATGTGTAGTATCAACGTTTGCAGGATACGATTATCGAAATCGTAATGTTGTTCGGCAATGGTCAATGTGAACGGCAAACAAATGCATGTTCACCATCATTTTTATCATCCTTTCCTTACCCTTTGACTATCATTTCTCACAGATTTTCCATCCATATGCAACTCTAAGTACCATCTAATCTCAGAAGATTCTAGACTTACGCCAATAGCCACTCGACAACTTGTTCTGACCTTTACTTGACTACAATTAAACATGAAACGCAACAATTCGAATGGTGCTCAATTAGACAATGAATAGCGTTAAGTAGTATTCAATAAATTTCCGGTCCTGCTTGGAGTCAGACGATCGATGCATAAGCTTATGTGGACGACGAGGTAAAAAGGGCTTTTGTGGAACGTCCCACTGCGCATGATATTCGTCAATTGACGTATCGCTATTATGTTGCCTTGACTTTGAACATGTCTTTCGCCTCTTTTTTATATTTTCCAGCAATTTAAGATGAAAAACGGAAAAATTTGCGACGTGGATTCGAACCAGGGAACCGTGTCGCCTCTACTAACTGGGTCATTGCAGTCACTGGAAAAGCGAGGCTGTCAGAGACCCAACTCACGGTTCGGAAATTCCTCTTTTCTAAACCATCAAAAGATGATGAAAACTCATAAATAAGTAATAAATAAATAAATAAATATTGTAGATAATACTCAAAACTATGGTAATCATGTGAAGATGAAAATCGAAAAGAAAAACTTTGTGTTCAGTGACCACGAATATCTAAGATATGCCTATTTATGTTGTGGCTTGGGCCTAATGCTTCATGTTAGCGTATCGACTATTACTAAAATCAAACTTCTGTCTCTCTGTCCTTTTATAGACTCGGCCCCTGAAGAGATATCCCGAACCACCTTTTTTATGAATACTTCTGGCCGTGTAGAAGGCGCTAGGAGTATTTTCATTCCGATTTCGGGGTTTTTGCACACATAAAAAATTTAATTAAAGTAATTTTTCCTGCATCTCTATGGAATTTTGTTTTTGTGGAGTAGTTTCTGACGTCATAGTTTGTTTTGCCAATTTGATTGTTTCTGCGGGGGGCAACAGTGAAGATAAAAAATTGTTACACAAAAACAACTTTTAAAATTTGTTTCAACAAGTGGACTTTTAGACAACAAAGAGAGAGACGGGAAAACGGGTGCTCAAGAATAATTAAATCAAAAGTATTTCACAAAAATAGGATTCAATAAGGTTTCATTTATTTTCATTTATAGTCATTTTTGAAAAAGAAGAATAATTTCCCTGTTTTTAAAACGGGGTTTAACCACGCCCTTCTAGAAACTACCGTAGTTTAACCCTCGTTTATCTCTATCAAGCAAATAAATTTAAATCTTCATATACCATGAAAATATCCAGAACAAATAGTGAGTCTTCTGCGCCATCAGATACATCAGACATGATGGGACATCCTGCAGGGCATTATTCGTTTACTGTACGCATTTCGGTAACAGTACTGGCTTTGTACCATAGTGATTTCTTCACTGATTCTACATATGTACATGTACGAAGTTTTTAGCCTTCCTTCCTCCCACGTTGGCTATCATTTACCATCCTACGTCCTGCTTCTTTGGAGTGTTGGTTGCAGTTTCAATGTCGCAGATTATAAAAATCTAGATAAAAAATAAAACCCATATTCATATTATAAATGAAGACTGTGCAATTAGAATGTTTTTAGTATAAAATCGAAATTTTGTATTCTGTAATTTACCGTTATTCCTAAATATTTGCATAAATTACATTTTAGACATATAGAGTGTCCATAAATTATCTTTACGACTTTACACTTTAATAACTACAACATTATACAGGGTGATTACAAAAGAACTTCACACTTTTAAAAATTTATTACA
>JAHWFO010024403.1:471601-520174 GCA_023313115.1 Rhysida immarginata
TGTAATAAATTTTTAAAAGTGTGAAGTTCTTTTGTAATCACCCTGTACAATAAGAAGTGGTTTTCAGCATGTAGCAAGTAAATTCAAAGTTTTTTTTTTTTACTCATTCATAAATCTCAATATGTGTAATGCAAAAGCATTGAGAATGCGTGTCTTCAATTCCGCTAGGTCTCTAACCTTGGTCGGTACCACCTGTTGCTTTAGGAAACCCCACAGGAGAAAGTCCAATGGTATGAGGTCAGGTGATCGAGGGTTCCATTGCAGTTTTTATGAACCAGGCAACGCACTTAGTTTCTATGAATCAGGTGATCGAAGTGAGCTTTCTCCTGTGGGGTCCACATTTCTCGTCAAAACTAAAAATAAAATAAAAAAATAACTAATAAAGACTTCACCTAAAAAAAAAAATAAAATGAAAAAAAAAACAAGCTTTACGAGTTTACTTGTCACATGCTGAAAACCGCTTCTTGTTATCTTGTTTAATGTTGTAGTTATTAAAGTCTAAAGTTGTAAAGATAATTTATGGACACTCTGTACCTTTTTTAGGATTTACAAGATGTTGAGAAACTTTGGGAACAAACTTTGGGAAGAGGGTGACTGTTGACACGAAAAGAAACAAAGGATATGTTCGAGAATATAGCGAACCTATAAGCATCCATGCTTGAAGTGATCACTACGGTGAAATGCAAGCCATTAATCTGTTGGCCATATAGGCCATCCTAAACGTCCTTCTCGTCCGATCTACGAGACTGTTTAAAAAGTAACGAGAATGCATGCACAGCGTGCTATCTGCAACTCAGGAGGCGTCTCCCTCTAGTAATAATTAGACACGTAGACGTTTCTTGAATTTGGAAAAATGAAAAAAGTAAAGATCTGGACTATACGGAGGATGAGAAACACACTTCATATCAATTTTCGAGGATGAATAACGACTTTTCAATGGTGAAGAATTCACCTTTTCGCATGGAGGTTGCGTTTGATACGGCCCTGCAGAATTACAGTACGTGTATATCGGTATAAATTTAATTTGTTACCTCGTAGCTGCAGATGGAATTAAACATGTCTCTGCTTGTACGGCAAAAGTCGAAGCAATGAAACTGTTATCATTGCATTTTCAGTTATCAACGTAACATAAAATTAAAGTTTAGTACAAGAAATTATGTGAATAAAAATTTTCATCATTCTTTATTGAATAGCCTTAGTATATCAAGAGTAGATAAATGAAAGATTATCTCCTCCACTCTTATAAAATTGTCAATTTAAAAATTTCTGTGATGTTCAAAGAAATTCATGAATTTTGAAATTAAATTTTGATTTCATCCAAAATTATTAACGTTCTTAAGATGATCGAAGTCAACACAAATTTGTAAAAACAACCTCAAGCACTTTAAAGCAAAAAAAAAAGCGAACAAGCATCTGTTTGCTGGTATTGTGAAAAATTGATTTTTCACCGTTTTTGTTCTTGTTTACTTCATCCTCTGAAGCAAAGTACGAATATATTTTATTTCAAATTTATTGCGCGATTATGTGATGGCTTAAAATCTAAACCTTGTAATGGGGACGAATCTCCTCAGGTTGAATTTGACAAAATAGGGTTCCAATTGAAAGAAGCGCTCTCGTTGAGTCGCAATCCCCTTTAAGACTAAACAGGGATCAATTATGAGCAAACCATCTCTCGAGAATCCTTGAGTTTGTTTTTGCCTTCAAAAGAGAAAAAAAATTAAAAAAAAAAAAGAAAATCTGCCAGATGTTAGTATTCCTGAAAATCATGTTAAGATCTCGTTTCGGTTTGGTTTTTCCACCTTTTCAAAGAGATGGAAAGGTAGGGAGGTGGTTGGTGATGGTGGTGGGGTTGAAGGAAAGACAGAGAGAGAGGGAGAGAGACGACCTGTTCCAACACACAAACCAACAAGTTTGCATTCCTGTCAGCTGTTTAAATTCTCGTTAAGCATTTCATCACTTGCAAGTTCAACAGCAATCGTCGTTTACGATGGCTTTCCACGTGCAAATCCATCGAGCCATTCTTACAACACATTGCTCTCCTGGAATAGGTAATCAGTGTCAGAAAAATATTTTGACGATACCGTTTACATTTCTCTTTACTAATATGTCTTATTCGAAAGGGTTGCTGCATAAATTTGAATTTTATATCGGGCAATAAAATATATGTGATTGCGTGTTTTAATTTGGCAACTCTTCATCGCGGTCGTTTAATAAAATGTGGAGAACTTTAAAGGGCTCGTCGTCTACTCAGGAGTAAGGACAAAGGATTAAAACAGAGATGCCCCGTAGGCTTGCAGCGCTTTTACAACCCAATAAAAGAGAATCTTGCTTGAGTGGTAAAAATAATGTTCAAATAATGTAGCCTTAAAAGGTTTAATTGGGAGGAAAACATTTCTTTACAATATTACGAATTATTTTTAGAAGAAAGAAATAAAACAACAGAACAGAGAAACTGGAGCAATATATTAAAGAGAAATTAGAGAAAAGATATTATTCTTCGTCACGAAAATAGATTCAAACCATAAAAACTTCATTTTATAACTTCTGTATGCCTTGAGTAAGATACTGTCACACTTCATTATGCGAAAAGAGTCATATCTTTTGGTTATACTTTATAATTAGGTTAAGAGGATTTTATGGATTTTAAAAGGTTGCTTAATACTGTATGTGAAATAAATTTTTAATGTAATCCACTATGAAATAAAACAAAAAAAATCTTATAAAGAAGAATAAATTCATAAATAATTATAAATATAAAAGTTCCAGCGAATAAAATAAACAAACAAACCTTAAAAGAACTATTTTGTCATCGTTGATTTAAAGAACTTGTTCAGATATGGCAGCTAAAAGTATTAGAATTTATTACGCATATTTTTGGGTGATTTCTAGGTAAGACATGCTTATGAACATTTATACGAGATAGGTTTAAAAAGTTCCCAAACTTTTTGAAACATGATGCTTTCTTTACGACCCTGAAACAAAAAGACAATCATCCTTTGACCGCTCCATTGGCCAGCATGATGGCCGCTCCATTGTGACTATTACCTATTACATAAATGTAGCTCTCATCCAATGTGACATCTGCTGCCATTTGGGACCCGCCATTCATACAGTTTTCAGGAGTTAGTTTTGCGTTCTGCAATGTGGTGATGGAGGAGATTTGAACCCGGCCCTTATGGATACACCGTAAGCTAAAGTGGCGACGAATGACATCGCTGACAATTGACTGTGCCACATTGAACATCTGCGCCAAGACACATTGGGTTGGTGGATTCTCCTGGAATGCAATCCGCCGAACCCCACGTAGCGGAGACGCCGACACTTTCACTAGCGCCCTGGAACGAGCTTGTTTGGTTGGCGAATGTTTCTGCACGGTCTGGCCACGATATCTTTAGCAGTGGTCACGCCAATGGTAAAACTATGTTCCTTGCACTGTTTCACTATTCGTCTAAACAATTCGGAAAAGGGCCATGTCATACCCTTCCCAATACCGATTTAGTTTGGGCGCCATTGGACGATCACGAACATGCCATTTCCACACCTGGTAGCTGATATTCCACACTAGCTGCCTGTGTTAAGAAAGAAAGCAGCTGCGATGCGATGCGTCAATCCCTCTCCTATTCACAAACACGCGGCAATTCAAGCTTTCCGCATAACGTTTCAAAATACTGCCACTAGGGGTAGTGCGTGCATAGAACAAGTACTTCCTGTTAAAAGTAAACATCCGGTCTCCATTACTGGCAAATTTATATGATGAAAAATTTGTTTTATTAGGTGTCGGAATATTTCAATCCAAACATTATTTCATGAAGATATACTTCTATTAGTTTTATTTCAGCGTCGGAGCACTTCCCGCTCCTTCCAATGCTTCCATTTTGGCGCTCTCAAGAAGATTACCGCTGTTTGGTAGAAAGAATTCACTTGACAACCTTGCCGTTGTCGCCGCATGTACTGCATAGGAAAAAGTTGACCAAACATCGATCTCAGATCCGGCTTAGAAGCGGCAGATGTGGAATGAATCTGATTGGCTATCGCACTGCCGCTTCCGCACGTATCCACATGTATCGCGTCTTTGTGAACGTACCTTTAAGGTTCTCATTGCGGTACGTAGGTGGTAGCAGTGTTGCCATATCGGTCGGATACATCCCGATCAGCCTTTCTGTATTTTCATTTTTCGTCCAGCCCAACTCAAAAAAATTTTTATTTCACTGAAATTGATTAAAAAAACCCTTTTAATTCGAGAAGATATGCTGAAATTTCGAGGAAAAAAATTCGTCTGTTCGTATGTGACTCAATTTTTTGCAGCTAACTCCTCCGAAACGGCAAATAGCAGACCCAAATGATAATAATACGTGCTTAGCGGCTTTCTTACACTGTGCCTTGACGTATTTTTATGGCAACCGGTTAAGCCATATTATGTGATATTACTTGTTTTGTTTTTTTTTTCCTAAAAATAAATTCATTATATACGGATTCCTCTCTTTCAGACGACTAAATTTTTGGATATAAACAGATCGGTTACGAAGTACTACTTGGAATATTGGGGTTTTATTTCGAAAAAATATAATAAAAAATTCCTCCTCTCCATCAACATTGTATTAATTTTATGTCAAAGTGGGAGGTATCTGCGAATGTGCCATTCCACCACTTCAATTTATTTATTTTCAGTTTATTCACTGTTTAGATCATGCATCAAGAAGACGAAGACCTCATTAAGCGCAAGTCATAATGCTAAGCACTGTGGACATTTCACATTTTATATTTAATCATAAATCAGTATTTGACTCGCAATGTAATCGTATTACAGTCGTGGAATTGAAACGACATCACGAAATACATGCATAAATAATAGTCGTTAATAATTTATAGAATCATTTTTCTGTTTATGACATAATAAAGAATGATTTTATTGACAGTATACTGAATTAATAAAAATGTCATAAATAACGTATTCATGATTTGGATAGTGAAATATGGAATATTACAATAAAATAAATGGAACGATACTTCATCTTCTGTTAAAAAAAATTAGGAGCCTCCCATTTAATTATCTTCGAAGTCTAATTAAGTATTAATATGCGTTATCATAGCCATTTCTATTTATTAGTTAATGCGCAGAGTTTTTCAAAGGGAAGGGCACGTAAATATAAAACATGAAATGCGGGGAGTAATTTCACGTATAATTAAGGCCAAGTTTTATAAAACGTCATCAAATGCATTAGAGGAATTATCTGTATTAAATAAGAAGATAATTCGTAGAAAATAAAGAGAACGAAGAGGGGTCGCCCATCAGCTCCTAATACGTTGATTACGTTGAACTCTGAGCGAAAGTCGCCACTGGATCGCCGCATTTAGCAAAACTTGTAGTCTACGGGTCGTCCACCCCAAACAGGCGATTTTCTTAAAGAGTTTTCTGTTCACTAGATTTTCGGTTCAGATAAGCCTTTCACCATCAAAAAGTTGATGGAATGAAACAATTTTCCAGCAATCTGGCCCTGCCATCTTTTCTTTCGGAGGCAGATGATCCCAGCAGACAATCGTCCAATCCAGAGGCACTCTCCCTGCTCGTCACCGACCTTCACCTTCGCCTATTGCCGAGTGAATAATTCGTGAAATCGCTGTTTATGAGTTGGTTAAATCATCAGCTTGCAGAGGAGGTGCAACGTCTGGCCTTGCGAGTGATGGATCCCCTGCTTTCTTGCGTCCATGCCAAATTATTTTCAATGCAACGCTGGTCCGCGTCCTCGTAACCCCGACATTAAATCAAAGCAGAAGCTTGTCTTTGAACAGTTGATGAAATAACAACCTCCCCACAAAGCCTGCACTATTCCAACCCATTTTCATGATCTTCGCTGGAGGAAAAAAATTATTTCACGAAAAATTTTAAGCAGCCTCTAGAAAAGCTGTTTCATAGTTTATTTTGCCCATTAATCATGATGCCTAAACGTCGTGATTTTTGAAGAAACAATAAAGTAAGATAATAAGAAATATTTTTGTAAGCATCCCAATTTTTGCTGCTGCTAGTCATTAGTATGGTTGATGCTGCTAGTCATTGGGAAAAACGCTCAATAAAGGAGCAGGAAATTGAACATGCTAAATTATGTCGAACATTTATTTCCACTAAAAAGTAGAGAAAGTGACCAAAAGCGGGCCCCCATTTTGTTTTTGACATATACAGGCAAAACTACGAATAAAAGAACATTGAAAGAAAAAGTAGAACGTAACTAGTTAGGCTACTTTATAGGTCTCACTATTAAAAACGCCATAAAATAAACCATTTTTAAAAAAACCTTTCTAAAGCCATTTCAAAATAAGTGCTCCAAAACCGGACCCGAGAGAAAAGGAAAAAATAAATATTGAATGAAAGGGAAGTATTCATTTCCTATGAAACAATCATAAAAAGCAAATTCAACATTTTTAATGAAATATCAGGTAGTCAATTACTTCAAAGGCATATTAGATATAAAAAAAAGACATTCTTTTTTCTTAGAAAGTCTTTGTAGTGTAAACCTTGATCCTACAACAGAATTCCAAGAAGATGAGAATAAGTAATTGTAAAAATATAGGGGATCGCTTAGGAACAGCGTGGGGGCCTGGGTTAGGACCACTTTATGTATTCTTTTGAATTAATATTTTTCATAAACTATGCATGTTAGCTACTTCAAAGTTACACTAAATAATAGCTACTATAACAAGGAATAAGTAGGTATAATAATTAAACCAATTACCCTCAGATCCTGTCAAAACACGGAAACTGAGGAGCATAAAAAGTTCCGACATTCACAAATTACAATATGTCGCCATTGAAAAACAACAGATTGAGTAAACAGCTTGGGCGCTGGTCCTTCAGTAGGTTTCTGCATAAACTATTACGTCAGCTTTCCACTGCTTTGTGCTGCAGCATCGTACAGAGCAGAAATTGAGGGGGCCCGCTTTTGGTCACTTTCCTTTATCATACACAGTACGGCCCTTATTTGATGCTATTAATAAAAGATTTAGTAGTCTTCTCCAATAGATACGAAACAATTCGTGTTGATTATTCACGTATCCGTTGCGTCAAAACGTCGTTCTTGTAATAAATACGTAGAATATATATTGTAATATATTCGTAGAAACAATTGTGTGAGAGTTGATGGGTGTGGAACCAGTTACTTCATGGCTCTTTCAACTTCGTCCCACAAATGCTCAATTGGATTGAGATCGTTGAGGCTACCTAAGCAAGGTAAAGTCTTCCTCATGTTCTTGAAACCACTCCTGCATAATACGAGCACCGTGGCATGGCGGAACAAGCCATCTCCATTGGGATACGCCATCAACATGATAGGATGTACTTGATCAGCAACGATACTTAGGTTATGTTATGCTATTCAGACATTGTTCCACACGAATTAAAGGGCCCAAATCATGCCAGGAAAACATGCCCTAAGCTATAACGCTGCCCCCATCGGCTTGAAGGGTTGTACTCATACAAGTGGATCCATGCTTTCATGCTGTTTCCGCCAAATTCTCATTCTGCCATCTGCATGATGCAACTGGAAACGTGATAAATCGGACAACATGACTTTTCCAATGCTGGACTGTTCCTGTGCGAATTGGAGACGTTTTACCTTGTTAACTGCAGACAGCAAAGGTATACGAACAGGCCTTCGGCTTCCATATCCCATACGATGCAGTGTAAGGAGAACAGTGGTGCAGAGATCATTTGAGAGGATCCCTGATTAAGAACTGTAGTAATTTGATGCACTGTTGCCCTTATATTGTCTTGTACCAGACTTGACACTCTCCGTTCTGTCCGAACGTTGACTAGTCGCCTCAGGCCACAATTCACACGTTCAGATCCAGTTTTTCGGCTGACAGTCCAGTATTTAAACACTTTATCAAAAGCTGCTCTTGAACATTTAACGAATGCAACTGTTTTGCTGATACTCGCTCCATGGCTTCGAGCGCCAACAATCATCCCACGTTCAAAGGCTGTTAAATCGCATCGTATAACTATATCTTCAGAAACAAATAACTTCTACTGTCGTGGTAAATAACCTGCTTCCCTATTTATAATGGTCTGGCCCTCTAGCAACTTCAACGCGAAATCATAGCTAATTTGCCTACAAACGTCAGGTGGTCATAATAATCTGGTCACTTAGTGCATATTATTCACGTTTCTAATTCATTGGCTCGTGTATATACGTAATTGATAGAAATTATTGAATGGTCCAAAACAGCCTTCTCTTTCCAATATCGATAAGAAAATTAAACATCAATGTGAAATATATATGGAATCGTCCATTTTTGGTACATGAGGAACTTGGCCACCATCTTGAAATCGGCCGTATCAGACAGAAGTCATTTTTTTCAAAGAGAAAGTGGTCTTCTGACATATCAAACAATATTTGTCGTATTTCACATATCTGTCACAGTTTGAAAGTTATCGTTCATTCATTATCAAGCAATTCTTTTCTTCATTTTATCAAGTAAACAGCACGTGTAAATCATTCCATTTGGCAAGACGTTTGTAAATGAGTTCTTCATCTTTGAAACACAGAACATCTGTAATTTAGTCATACAAACCTAGACATGTACTGAAAAACCATTTAAAATGGTCAGAGATCCTTTATCCTAACGATCAGCAAATTTCCCATAGCTAACTTCCAATAGCAAAAATACCCGTGGCGCCCTCTGAGAAAAAAGCAGTCATATTACAAGAGAGCATTCGCAAGTGTCGTCATCTTGCAATTAATGTATCCGAGAAAGAGATAAGAACTTAATGAATCTACTGACGACATTTTAATTATGTCAAATATCAAGACCTACAGCTCATAATCATTTATATAAAATCAGCAACGGTGGACGTTGTCACAACAAAGAAAAAAATCTAACAATGGGTTATTTCTCGATTATACAAACGGGTGGGTTCGCTTCTAGTACAAAATAAAAACATACTTTGTTGCATAAAAAATGTGTGGTTTTTCACTAATAAAAACCCGGGAAACCCGCGGAAATCAATGGCAAAATAGTGAAAAGCATTTTCCGGACTATGTTAAAGCATCATGCAAAGTTTTACGCTCATTGGTTTCGCGGTTGTAAAGATTATCGCGAATATACAAACAGGCAGAAGGACAGGTATACACACAATAACTTTTATTAATACAGTAGTCGCCGCTTAATATGGCCATGTTTAACCTTCTTCCCCATGGGTGAGAAATTTTAAGTAAATCAATGACGAGGTACCCGGGTACCCAAGTCCTTCATCACTGATTTACATGGGAATTATGAACGTACATTATTTTTTATAACTTATCTACGCGTGTTGTTATTGATATCAATATGAAATCAATAGCAAAAGTCATAATTTTTTTTATTTTAATAAATACTTTCAGTTCTGTTTTATTGAAAACTTTCAGTTTTATTTTTTCTGAAAACTTTCAGTTTTGTTTTGATGAAAACTTTCAGTTTTAATTTTCGTATCAGTTTTATTTTCTGGTATTCACTGGACGCTTTCTATACTTGAACTTTCTAGTTTTATACTAGCACAAGATCAACATAAAAATGGCAAAACGCGATCAAGCATTCTCATTGGAAGAATTCAGTCGGTAAGATGATGCACTTACTAATATGCCTACGCTTTTGAATTCAATGAGTTTTGAGTAATATGCACTTACTATAATGCATGCTCGGAACTGCGACACTAGCGCTGCGATGGCAATGAACGAAATGGTACTTACTTTATGGACAAGCCTCGTACAAGCTACCAACAAGAAAACAAATTTCTGCGGATGCCTAATTCATCTTGTTGTAGAATGAGTTTTGAGCAACAACAATCATATCTGGATAATTTCAATGATGATTCAGAAAGTGATAATGATCTCAGCGTTCCACCAAACAACAATCAAGCTCTTCAAGATGAAGAATCTGATATAGAAGACGTCAATGCTGATCATAATGCCCAAATAGAAATAGATGACTTTTCTGAAAGTTCCAGTGAAGTCGAGAATGAAGAAAGTGTTCCCGATCAGCAGATGCTGTATGGCAAGGATGGAACTGCATGGAATCTGACAAGTCCTGACAGTACTCAAACACCACAGCAAAACATTTTACGCCAAAAATCAGGACCTGTAAAAAAAAAACTCAATCCCTTTCAGTTCTTGAAACCTTCAAGTGCATTTTTGATAACATTATGTGCAATATCATAATCAGAGAAACAAACAGGAAAGCCAAATCTGTATATTCTCAGTGGAATGCAGAAAATACAAACAGCCTTCCCAAAGTTTGGAAGGAGTTGAAAGACGAAGAATTCGAAACAGCAGGGTTCACCATTCTTGCTCAGAAGACATCAAAGAACTGTGGAAGAGTGATGCTAATCCATTATATCGTGCATCCATGTCAGTGAATAGATTTTGGGAAATAACTAGGTTTCTTCGTTTTGATAATGTTACAACAAGGCAAGATAGGTTGAAAAATGACAAAGCAGCAGCAATTTCAGAGATATGGCTCTTGATGAATATGAATCTCAGAGCTCATTATGTGCCTTCCGAATGCCTTACTGTCGATGAACAGCTATTTCCATTTAGGGGTAGAACAAGATTTACCTAGCACATGCAGTCAAAACTGGCAAAATACGGTATCAAAATATGGTGGGTGGTGATGCTGCAAATTCTTATCCACTCACTGGGCAAATATACACCGGGAAATCAGCTGAAGGTCGTGAAAAAAATCAGGGCGGAAGAGTAGTAAAAGACCTGTGCTGCCAATTCTAGAAAACTGGTCGAAATGTTGTGATGGATAACTTTTTTACAACGCTTCCTCTGGCACGATTCCTATTTTCATGTGGTTTGTCAATGGTTGGGACATTGAAAAAAAATAAGCCTTACATACCACCACAAATGCTCGCCAACAAATCGAGGGAACCACTATCTTCTCTTTTTGGATTTAGCAATGACAAAATTACAATGGTGTCGTGTGTGCCAAAAGCTAACAAGTCAGTCATATTGTTGTCAACCATGCATTACACAAAAGATGTAAGTGGACCAAAGAGAAAGCCCGAAATCATTCTGTATTACAACCGGGGTAAAGATGGTGTTGACAATATGGATAAAATGGTATCGCACTACACTTCCAAGAGGAAGACTAGAAGGTGGCCTGGTTGCAATGTTTTACAATATGATTGATTTAGCTTGCCTAGCGGCTTATATCATTTACATGGAAAACAATCCGTTAGAATCAAAGAAAAATAACAGCCGGCGTGCGTTTTTGAAAGATTTAGGTAAACAATTGGCAATGCCAGTGACTGAAACTCGGTCCAGAAACCCAAGAGCTTGTCAGCACTTCAACACGAAATCAGGAATAGAATGCATGCTGGGAGGGTCTATTGCAAGTTGAATTTCTGCAGGTGATGAAGAACAACGCAGAGATTCCTCTGATCGCCCTATAGTAACTGGAAGTTGTTATGTTTGCAAATCCACCAAAAAACGTAGAAAAACAAGAAAATCTTGTTCCAATTGTCATCGCCCAGTTTGTGAAGAGCATACCAAAACAATCACACAATGTTATGCTTGTTCTGCAAATGTGTAAGCTTTTGAAGTGATGTTTTTACTGATTGATATTGTAATTATCTTAGAATTGTTTTTGTAATTAAAAATCATTTAAAGTGTGATCATTCTTTTTTATATCGTTTTTTATATCGTTTTCTTGAGTAATAGTTGTAGGGGTACCCGGGTGCCCTTATCATGGATGTAAAGTGTAAAAGACTTTCAAATTTTTTTTTGAAATTACACAAACTTTTTTTAGAATTATTTTTTCATAAAACTGCATAGGATTACCAACTTAAAGATGTCAAAAATACCACGGGGAAAATACGAATGTATGATAGATAATTTTTATGCTACACACGAAAATGGCACCCGGGTACTCCGTCATGGGGAAGAAGGTTAAGTAGCCGATGGGTATTTTAATCGAGCTAACCAAAAGCACATATATTTTTATCCAACAAGTCGAGCATGTATTTGTACTTGCATATAAAAGAACAATTCAGCAACTGGAGATTTGCAAGCCACTTTTTTGAACATATTTCCCAATATGAATCATATTGAGTTAGTAAGTCACGTATATAGTGATTTTGAACAAGAGTGTCTATTGGCTTAGAAGGAAATGAAAAATGGATATTATAAAGCGGAGTGTAAACTTATCCGGAGTGAGGTGAAAAAGTAGAATTCGTGAACTTCTTCTGAAAAATGTGGCCGCATTAAGCAGATTGTGGCCAGTTAAAACGAAAATTTGTTACATAGAAATAAGTTAGAAAATTCCGGACCGAGCTGGACTGGCCATAAAAAGCGGGTGGCTGTATTAAAGGCGACTATATTAACCGACGACTACTGTAAATAGCAGGGGTCGGCAAACATTAGAGACTGAAGAGCCAAAGCAACAATTTAGAAATTATTCAAGAGCCGTACACATACACTGAACGACCAATTTATTAGAGACACCTCTTACGGAAAATGGACCGGCCTCCCAGTGACACCCAAACAATGGAACAGGCCGAAGCGGTGTATAAAAGGGATGCATTGGGTCACAAGTTGCAGTCAGCAGCAGAAGTGGACTGAATATAGGTAAATCCAAGGATTTGACCGACTTTGAACGACGCATGATCGTTGGAGCTCGACGGGCGCAGTTGAGCATTTCGCAAACCGCGAATCTCTTCGGGCTTTCCCGTGCAAGAGTGTCAAGGGTATTCCGTGAATAGCAGTTATGCCAAAAAAAACCCTCCAACAAACACAACTCCCGACGAAACAGGGCCGTGGATGAACGAGGCCAACGGCGACTGGCACGAATCATCCACAGCAACAGGACGGGAACAGCCCAACAAACTGCAGCGCAATTCAATGAGGGAGCATCCCAACCCATTTCGGAGCACCGGTGCGGCGCACCTTGCACCGAGCTGGGTTTAACAACAGGCGGCCAGTACGGGTACCGTCGCTGTCACCGCAAAATAGGAAAGCGCGCCTGCTATGGGCACACAGGCATCGCCACTGGACACTGGATGGTGGAAGAAGGTCGCCTGGTCCGACGAATTACGATTCCTACTTCATCATGCGGACGGCAGACTGCGCATCCGGCGCAGACAGCACGAAGCCATGAACCCATCCTGTCAGCAGACAACCGTACAGGCGGGTGGAGGAGGACTGCTGGTCTGGGGTGTCTTCTCTAGGGACACACTGGGTCCTCTGATATCTCTGACACATCCCTGAATGCGACACACTATCTGAACATTGTTGCCGATAAGGTGCACCCGTTCATGATGACTGTGTTCCCTGGTGGTGAAAGACAGTTTTAGCAGGATTATGCTCCCTGTCACCGTGCTCGAATGGTCTTGGACTGGTTCGAAGAACATGACGCGGACTTCCACCTGCTTCAGTGGCCAGCTCGGTCGCCCGATCTCAACCCGATCGAGCATTTATGGGATGAAGTGGAGAGAACCATCCGACGCCTTCCCACACTACCTTCCAACCTACACCAATTACGGGACGCTGTGATGTCAGCCTGGGCTACTATTCCTCCGCAAGGGTTTCAACACCTTGTTGAATCCATGCCAGCACGTATTTAGGCAGTTCTCGCCGCTAGAGGAGGCGCAACACGCTATGAGTGGTGTGTCTCTAATAAATTGGTCGTTCAGTGTACTTTTACAAATAAAAAAGTTAAACTGGGGTTTAACCCAAAGAGCTGCAGTTTGCCGACCCCCGATATAGAGTAACCAGCTCTATTTAAAGAAAAGTGACTGGGTCGTCGATTTTGAAATTTTTATGAAAGTATATTGATTGTCAATTTCTAGATTCCAAAAGACGTAAAATGATTCAATGTCGAATATATTCCGTTTGTGCAAATCCAAAATTATATTTGTAAATAAATACTCTAGGAAGTAATGTATCCACTAGCTGAACGAATTTCACTCGATCTTTATCATCTTGTGCCTTATACCACAGCCATTGCCTCTTGTTTCAGAAAGATGTTCTATCCATTATGTTATTTAACGAACACAGTTGCAACATATCATAAATAGCATCACATTATCAATTACAAGTGCTATCTACTATGCGAACATTTTGTTCTTCAATATTTAGAAATTAATTGACAGAAAGATGCATTATTTTCCCCAATACTTAAATGAATTAATTACAAAGATTTTTGATAATGCCCTCGTTTGCGGTGTTTCCTTACATTCTTGTTATTTATCAAAGAAATATTGATTAGAATTACCCGTTTTTTACATGTAATACAATGCATTATTACTAGAAAATATTGATGTGTAATTGGATAAAAGCACTGCGCTTCCTCAAAGATTGTCGTCCACAAACCCTATATAGTCGTTATTATTAAAAATATACTTACCGGTTGTATATTTTTCGAATATGCTACCGGTAAGTAATTCCAAACAGTATTCATTGTGATGGCAAAATGTTAGCGTTGAACTTTTGAGCTCGGCTTGGAAATTGTTTTCAAAACTCTTTCATGCATCCTCCAAGTAATGGATGAAGATGGTGCAACGAGTGGCGGAAGCACTTCACAAACGGAAAAAACGTGCGAAATGAATCGCCGCTGCCCTTCTAAAGCTTCTAAAAACGTTCAACAACACGTTTTCTTAGAGCGAACAGAGAAAGAGTAGTGTTAAAAAAGTGCACTGATTACCTCGACAGGTGCTTGAAAAATAAGTTATTAGCTAATAAATTGAAGAACTTCAAATTGATTAATTATTTACAATGATACTAAAGCTGCAATATTTACTACATGCAATACATGTTCTTTTTTATATTACAATTTTTATTTAGGGTTTCTGGAAAAACCAAATTTTGCACAGCATGACAAAAAACAATGAAAAAGAAGCAGTTATTTTTTTCAAAGTATTTTTGCCGAATTTTTAACCTCTTCGTGCATATAAGAGTTACAAAAAACATATTCACATATTATATATAATTTTTGCTTAATAACCTTTATAAAAAACAGCTTTATGTATTTCAGAGAGACTACCTTTTACTGATTCTAAATTACTATGATTCCTAATTTACTGTGTAATACTGTATTCACTGCAGACACCTTTAGAAAAATTTATGATACTTAAAAAAAAATCTCTCTAACCTGATAACAATCACTTTCCCCGTTATCATTTTCTTCCTCCTGAGCAATCGTAAGTTACAGACTGGTGATAAAGGTGTCTTGGATAAACTTACAAACAATGGAATTTGAAAAAAAAAATAACGTCCTCGCAATTCCCTAATTTTATTGCGTTTCAACTTCCAAGATGCACTCTTTCACTTTTGATGGAAGAAATGTAGCAGCAGTAATACTGGCATGCCGAAAAGACGCGACTTGTCCGACTATGAAAGAGGAGTTATCTTAGGGTGCCACAATGGTAAGTCAATTGGTGAAATCAGTATTTTTACCGGGCATCCTCAATCCTGTGTGCAAGATGAGCTGAAGTAGGAACAACTTTAATTATTGGTTTTTAGGATAGTAAGGGTATTGTGCTTAAGGAATTTGTGTCTACAAGATAGACAGTCAATGTTTCATTTTATCTTGAAGTACTGAAACGTTTTCTGCCCCGCTTAAGACGTATGAGGCCTGAGTATTGGGTTGGTGTCCAGTGGCGTCTGTTCCAAGTCACAATTGCGAAGGACTTTTTGGCTCAAAAGGGGAATCTATATTGGACGATCCTCCGTATTCGCCGGATCTAGCTCCGTGTGATAACTTTTTGTTTCCTAAACTGAAATCTGCACTTGGTTCTTACTTTGATGGGGTACCAACTATCAAAAAGGTACGGCACGGATTTTCAACAGCATCGCGCAAAATGAGCTTAGGCAAAACGACAGCCTGAGTTCGTTGGTGGAAAAAATCGGTGAACTACTTCCGGTTTAACAGGTCACAAATAACACGAGGGGACCACGTTTTTCAATTCCATGAGAAATGGCCTGCATTGATCAATGCTTTTTCTCTTTGCCATTCGATAGCTAAGGCAGAGAAAAGGCTTGTGAATTAAGTGAAAACACGTGACGGTCAAAATCGGTCAGAATTGGATCAGTGGTAGGGTAAGGTGCCCTATTATGGGCTACTTTTTTTACTGAGCCCGTACTATTTAGTGTAACCACTTTCAGGTATCCCCACCTGTAGGAATGTAGAGTATGTTTTCTGAGTAAGCATATGCAAGTCAGGTATACCCATTTTCCCGTTTCGAACTGCAAGATCAGCTGCCTTCATGGCGGATTGGTTCCAAGATTTCCTCCTAGGTTTCGAAAGAACCATCTGTGAAATGAAAGCAAAAATTAGCCTTCCAAAAACCGTGCAATATGATTAGCTCATCATTTCTATTGCAACTACCGTAATATTATTATTGTTAGTCCGTATATTATTTTTATGAAGATTCCAACATCAAATACGAACCTTCAATGTACACGGTCCTAAAATAGGACCCACCCTGGTAGCCCATAATATGCACGTCTCGTCGACATGTTTACAATGCAATTTGCCTAACCCCAATGTCGATAAGCACCAAAGTTAATCGCGTGACATGAACTTCTATTCGTACTCTACACGGCATTAACTACGTTTTTTGGTTCATCCTTGTCACATATATGTTTTCTAAAATAAGTTTCATATAACAAAAACTTTGGACCTATCTTTTTTTCCATCTTTGCTTGTAGCGTGATTCGCTGCGTACAGACAGACCTGAATTTTCACACAACCACGTGCTCTCGTAAGCTTTTTCACCCCCTCCAGTTGTGGATACATGGCAGCACCAGATTGACGAAAAAATGGTGTAGCTCATATTAGGAACTAGTCCATATTAGGACACTTTACCCTACCATTAAGGTTCATTAGAGACTTAATTATAATTAAAGTTACGATTTCAAAAATCGATAATTTGAAAACTACTCGTCAGAATAACCTGATATTTTAGCAGAACAATCGTGAGACAATGGAATTTTGTTTGGCGAAGGAAAAAAATAAGTTCCAAAATCTGCCGATAGATGGCGCTGGCAGGGTTCACATTGTCTGGAGATATACAAATTACTAATACGTGACATGCGCACTGCAGACATAGTTGCCATAAAAATGCAGAGTACCAGCTCTTTGCTTGAATGCTTCATCATGAATCTGACTATGAAGGATCGCGCTCTGCTCTTGAAGCTTTTTTTATAAGAACGATGAGTGTGCACTAACAGCAATTAGGAAGTTTCGGACATTAAAATCCATAAAATCGGGTCCAATAACCACAAATGGTCTGCGAAAAATGATTGCTAAATTCGAAGAGACTGGTTCATTTGACGTGAAACGGGGTAGAGGAAGGAAATCAGTTTCGGCTGCGGCAGTGGAAGATGTGGCTACAGCATTACAAGAACAGACGAACAGTGATGCTGGAATCAGCAGTGCACGGGGAATTGGCCTAAATCTGGACACAGATTAAGAATACATAGATGCGTCAACCCAGGTTAAGCTGAGGGAAACTCGATGAGTCATGCAACTGGCCTCAGTTAAGGGCCGTTCACACTGGTCGGTCAATTAACTGCGCATGTGCAGTTTATTCACTTCCGTGAACGCATTGAGAATTGCCTCTGCCGGATAGCATTGAAAAATGTTCAACTTTTCTCAACTGACGGACGGCCTTTATCCAATCACAGTCGAGCAAGGGAGGAAAGGAAAATGGCCGACGATAAAATTGCCACTGCTGGCCTAGATAATTATTAAAAAGACTGCTTTTTAAATGGAGATATATTTTGATTATATGCTGTTTTAATTAATTAAAAGGATTTGTTAATTTATAGGAACGATTCTGAATATTTTAATTTCTTTTAAGAAGTTAGATCGCAAAATTAAACACGATCGGCAGTTCGATAGCTTCGATAACATCGTGATGATCAGCGATAGTTCAAAAGTTTATTCCTATAGCTTTTCTAAACTTCTTTATAGGCAGAAAACTATGCACACGTGAATATAAATAGGATAAGGATATTAAGCGCTTGTATTTTGATTTTACAGCCATGCTTTCACAACAAATTATGACTGCGAACAATGTAATGCGAGAGAGACTGGTAACCGCCATGTCTCTCAGAGAGACTCTCTCCTGCCGTGACTAATCTATCGTGTCGGCCACGCTCCGGCACATGACGCGTCAGTGGGAACAACGATGCGTCCGTCCTCTCATCGGCAAAGACGGACGCGTAGTCGGACGGACGCGCTGCCGGACCAGTGTGAACGGCCCTTTACTGCAGCGCACCAAGCGCCCGTCAGGGTCACAATCGGATCAGCAGAGCAGATTACAAGCTGTAAGTGGGGATACATGTTTATTAAACATCCAATTATAAAGCCTGTACCACGGATTAAAATTGCAGATTAAGGTCTGTATTTTTAATATGTAGTCTGTCCACATTGAGTGACCTTTTTTTTTTTTTTTTTTAACAAAGAAGAGAGGAGAGGAATAAGAAGAGTTGAATACAATGTCTGCAAATTCCCAATGCACGTTACAAAACGCGCATATACATTTGTTTTTAATTTTTTGTTTTTTGTTTTTTGTTTGTATCTGCGTCAAACGGATACTAAAAATAAACAGTTATTAAAAAAGACAGAAAATTATCTGACCAAGTCTATAAGCAATTCCCTTTTCGAAAATTTTCATAAAGAGTCAAGGATTTCACGCCTGGTAATTATTAGACGTGGGACATTTATTTGTTTATGATTAATTTATTAAAGGAAATTAAAAAAATAGAAGATCGTTTAGTTTGAATGAAGCTCGTATTTACTTTTTTTTTGTTTAATTGCTGTATTTTAAAAGTGACAAATTGTAATTAATTTTTTGAAAATCCTCTTTTTAAAGTGATTTTTTTCAAATTGCTGTAAATTTAAGTGCTTTAATGTTTTATTGCTGTAATTTAAAATAATTAAAAATCGAATTACGATTGGAATAAAATAATAAATAAAAGAAATAAATTCCACGATCTGGATCTAAATTGAAAAATAAACAAATATGTTCTTTTTTATTAGTATTGTTTTTTATAAATGGACGAAACCTATTATAAATTCACTTAGCGTATTTTTATTTTTGCCGTACACAGAAATAATTCTTATAGGGTACGCGTGCATTTTGTGTAATTCGTGGTCAAGGTGGTTATCAAGGCAATCCTACAGCAATTTCGCCAGTCATTGAAATTTTTTTTTAGCAAATTCTCTCTTAAAACCTAGTGAGCATTCAAATTCTCAAAATGATGTAGATTAATTTTTATTAGGTTTCGCCGAGATAGAAAAACTAAAATCAAAATCTACAAGGCTGGATGTTCAGCAATCATTGCCTCAAGCAGTGCATTTTGCTGAGGATTTAAATTTAGTGATAATTTTCATGCCAGAAGAAAACGCCCTTGTTTATTTTGCTGGTTATATTTCCAAAAAATTATTTTACGTCATGATTGCTTAAATTGCAGAAATATGTTTCTGAAGGATAATAAAGAACTAACTCGTGATAATCAAACTTTTTTGCTGTGAAAAAATTATAAGGGAGAATCAGGTAATGTTCATTTTTTAACTGTGCCTGCTGATGATTGGGTTTCTTTTCTATTGACATGTGAAAAAATTACTGAGGAAATAATTCCTCATTTGTTACATTTGCCTCAGACAAGGCTGGTAGAATATTTTTTCAATTATGCGTCAGACAGCTGGTTCACAGGGTATAAGGAACAGTTGAAGAATGCTGTAGAATTGTTTGCTATAATTAAGACATTTTATATAGTGAAATGACAAAATGAAAATCAAAATTATGGGAAAACAAAAGGAAAAAAGCGAAAATTAATACAAGTAAGCCATATATAATACATTCTGTAAATGAGATGAGGAACCTCATATTTATTATTTTAACAGATTTTATATACTGACTTCCTTGTAATGGGTCAGTATAAAATAAAACATTAAATGCAACTTCAACTAAAAATACCAAAATTAACATTCGTTATATACACAACAAAGAAAAATTCATCACTTTACAGGCCATATGTTTACATTGGGTTAATTTGATAAATTAATAAAAGATTTCTTAATCAGTTGTTGTTTAATAATTATTTTAAATATGATTTGCTGGAGTTATTAAAATATTTAATAGTAGTTCTTTCTATATAAATTACAGGATAGTCAGAATAAAATCAATATTTATATCCAAACTTTTGTGTTCAGTGTCGATTTATTTACATTTATTACAAGTTGTTTTTAAATCTTTACATTTTTTTTTTACTTTTACAAAACTAATAGTTATTGTTGGTTCACTACTTTTGGAACAATTTAAGATCAAATTTCACCTTTAATTATAATTTAAAAGTGAAATACGATTCCACGAACTCAATTGTTTCCCCGTAGACTTCCATGCTATTTTTTATTATGACCCTGACGGCCGCTTGGTAGGGTATGAATCGCAATCACGTGACCGGTTTCCTTTTCTCCCATAGAGAATCAGGGAAACGTCGCATCTGTGTATTCTTAATCTGTGATCTGGATATGCCGAGCAGCACGCTGCGTAACCATCTTGCGCTGTTACCATATAACTCATGTGCAGCAGTTGCTACCTGCTGACCTGGAAGCACGTGAATCTTTTGCACTACGATTTCTTGCTCGGATGGAAGTGGACAACGAATGGCCATGGAACATTCTGAGGCGTGACGAAGCCCACTTCCATTTGCAATGTTCTGTAAATACGCAAAATTGCAGGATACGGGCGACCGAGAATCCGTTCCAGCTACAGCCATTACCTCTTTTCGCTAATAAATTTTTCGTAAACCCCTGAACTCTATTGTTTCCTTTTGGCTAACAACATTCCTGTGTTTCACGAATCCATTTTTGGTGTTTCCCCTGACATTACCCTGCCAGCGCCATCTATCGGCAGATTTTTGAACTATTTTTTTTCCTTCACCAAACAAAATCCCATTGCCTCACGATTGTTCTGCCAAAATATCAGGTCATTCTGACGAGTAGTTTTCAAATTAGCGATTTTTGAAATCGTAACTTTAATTATAATCACCCTGTATATTGCCTTCGCCGAAATAATCTTGTTCTTGAATGATCTTTAAGATTGATATAGCATGAAGATTGTTTTCTTTTTCTTTGTCACTAGGAGAATTGACAAATCACCAGTATGAGGCGCAATTCTGAAGCAATTGTCGTAGGCTATTGTCATAGTCGGTTCCACTACCTCGGCATGTGGCCATATAAGATATGGAAATATCAGCCTACCTGGAAGTAGATAACTTGGATCAATCTAAAATTGACGAAGACCCTGTCTGATATTGTTTGCATTGCGTTGTTCGTTTTCGATGATTAGCATTTAATCCCATTAGGCAAGTGGAGCGCCTAATCTTTTCGAACTATTACTTAATATTGAATATTTCTTTCCTTATAGACTCAATTTTTATGCGGCAAAGCCAAATCACGCCTGTGATCATCAAGGAATCACAGCTATTTTGAGACGAGTTACACGCTGACCGACAACTGTAAAGCCAAACCCTATCTCTCCACAACACCTTCGGGTTTTTGTCTTGTTTATATTGTGAATTATTATACCGGTAACTCTCTCTGAAAACTACTTTATTGTGAATTATTCTCTTAGATTGTCTTCTTAATAAACAAAATGAAACTTTTATTTGTCAATTATAAATAAAACTCTGAATAATTTTATCAATTCTGAACGAATTAAAATCCCTCTCTAATCTAAAATCTTTCTTCCATGTCTTTATACGTGGTCCGTCACCACCCCTAACCACGGTGTCACAACGTTGATCGTGTTCTAGACGTTTGTACCCACAACCATCAAATCTACGTGAATCGGAAGACGTCGAATGTCAAGTATAGTAAATATTTAGCCTGTAAAATATCGCAGCCTAGTCGAATTTGTCTGCCATCAAATCGCTATGTTTTGGACGCAAGAAGATGGCCATACAAAGTATTTACTGTTTTTACTGAATACAGTTTACTCCTGGTACAATGGGCTCTGATTAACGGCCTTCAGAACAACGGACTAAATTATCCTGAATATCCGACAAAATCACAACCTTAATAAACATCAGCCATTCACTAGAAAAGAGGGACTGATTGACGCTAACCCGAATAGACGTAGTTTTAAATCATTGTTTTAACACAATAGCTTTAACGAAATTTTCTAAATTTTGCTGGTTCTATTTAATAAGGTTCGTATATTCAATAATACGAATGTCATTCCCCGTTATAGTAAGTACAGGGTGAGGGGTCGACTAAATTTAGAAAATTCCAGAAAAATTCAGTTATCAAAAAAATTCCCCATCGACAAATTGGCTTGTGATCCCTCGACATTTTAGCCAATTGATTTTCAATCACTTTGAATGCTATTATGTCAATCTCCATCACCCTGTTAGAGAAGAAGAGGAACAAGTTGACAGCGTCCATTGATAGGTAAATTTTTAATGAGCTATATGTTTTAAGCGTGAAAGCTGTTTTTTCACCATTTAAATATGCATAATAAAACGTCTCTTTCTTTTGAGACTGACATTTTTGACATCTCGTTAAGAGCCTCTATACTCCTTTTCATTCTAGAATATCTTTAGAAGTATATTTTATGGGAAATTTTGACTCTAATTTTTATTGCAAAATAATATTATTCAGAGGAAGTACAGTATCCTAGATGATAAAAGTATTTGGACACCAGAGGTATCGATAGTATGTTTATTTTTCAGTATGGTATCGGCCCAACTTTGGCCGCAAACCCAGTTTGTACTGGTTTGGGCATGTCCTCAATCAATTTCTTGTATTTCGAGGGGCTGGGTAAGTATGCCACGCTTCCTTCAATATGAGCACGTAATTCCGGTAAAAAAAAAAAGGTACGTATGGGTAGTTCTCGCTACTAACAGAATACGTGATTCGGTGAATCTAAGTACGTTGAGTCTCGTTGTAAGCTCCTGTTCATCTTAAAAGGCCTCAGGACACTGCGCAGGCCAGTTCTAATTCTCCACAGAATAGGGTTGAAAGCCCTGTGTAACAGAACATACGCATGACTTGGCGCATTAAAATGCTGCAATGTATATGGCCCCATTCCATATACTAGACCAGTGTTTAGAACGCTCAAGTACTTTCAGGAAATCGTATCCAAAACAACGGTCCGAAAGCATGCTACAAAAAGCAGCCCACAATATCATGCTAACAACACCAAACTTCAGTTGCATGTAACGTTATCCAGGCATCCACTATACATAGGAGATGAGAACAGAGTAAAACAAGATTCGGCTTTCCATAAAATTTGTTTCTATTGTTAAGTCGACCAATAACGACAAGATTTATTTAGAACGTTGTTTTGTATTTTTTCAGTTCCATCCGCTCGGTCGTGCATATTCAACTTAAGGAGTTACGTAAAATTGTTTTACTCCAAACGTTAACACCTGTAGAATCCTGGAAGTCTCTAACAGCAATGATTTCAGGAGAAAAATGATAAAATAACTTGCCGACACGTTGTAGAGCTCTTCGGTCCCTCTCCGTCAGTTTGAAGGTCCGCTTAATGTTAGTTATCATCTCAATGTGTTCATATTTAAAATATAAAAATTATATATACCATTGTGATAACGTAACTGGTGCGGATTCCCAATCACATGGATGATTTCTGCACAAACTATGGGTGTTCGCGTTTTAGCGACTCGTATACATACGTTTAACTCTTCTAACAGCCCTATCGCTACCTAGATTCCAATCAGGAATCTCGAATGTCATATGCTCGATGCCTCTACTAATTGGGCTATCGGAGACGCACGTACAGGCAAGCTGTCAGAATGTGTCTTAAAGACAACCAAGTTGTCAAGGTGGAAATCCCAATGAGAGGCGGGTACCCGGTTCACAGATCGAGAATTTCTCCTATTCAACCCATCAGAAAGTATGATGAACACACATAATAAATAATGAATAGAAACTGGAGCTGTACGTGTGTCTATCGAATCCAGTCGCAGAATTTTTCTTTCCATTTTTCAAGTAATATCATTTTCTGATATTTGGAGTATCAACTCCAGTTTCTATTCATTATTAATTAAATCCTATCGCTGTTATGATTGTTATCCGTGTTTCTCTCCTGTTTCTTTTTCGAGTCCTTTCTGATAACGAGATGCAGTGTTGTTATATGTTATGCGTCACCATATGTCCTTCACTGCACAAGATTCCGAAGCGTCTTCGCATCCTTTTTTCCCCTGTAACGTAGAAAGAACTTATAAAAACCAGTCCCTACTGCAAGGGCGTAAGTTTTTGTACATTTTATGAATTTAGAGTAAGAAATAAATTTTTATACAGCAGAACCTCGCAGTACGAACCCCATTGTACGAGTAATTTGCTATACGACCTGAGGCTTGTGCGAAGTTCGTTCTTGAAATACGAGTGGAATTTGAGGTATTAGCAAATTTTTTGGAGCAAAAATTTGGATTTTCTTTTCAATTTCCAAGAAGAAATTAATCCAGACAGGAAAAGCAGATTTCTCTTAATATGTTTCTAATGAAACGACCTGCAAATGTGGAAGTTAGGAAAGTGTCTTCAAAAAGCCTAAATTAAATTAATAAAAACAGTTTACATATTTTTTGCATTCTTTTTCATTATGTTTTTATAATTGTCATTTTCATTGTAACTGCACTTTTCCTATTTTAAAATCCATAAAAAATGTTTATTGGGTGGTGTTTGGGGACTTGAACGGATTAATGATATTTTAATTGATTTCAATGGGGAAAACTGATTTGTAAAACGAGCACGATCATGGAACGGATTAATCTCTTACTGCGAGGTATCGCTGTATATGCTAAGTAATTATTGATACCTTGGTTTTTCGTTTAAACAAAATTATATGTGACCACAGAGTTTACCTTTATTCAAAAATAAATAACACTGTTTTGAAGAAGGGCCCTAAGAAGGTATTTTACAATATCGCAACTGGTTTAGTTGTGGCCGGTATCAGGAATCATTTGGTTGTTATATTCTATTTTATTTTTATTTCATTCTTGTTTTCCCCCTCCGGATTGTTTTCTGGTGGCTGTGGTAATGTTGGCCAAAACATTGTATGAGTTTCGCTATACATGTTTCTCTTGATCCCCATCCCCGCTAATTATTATTTGCTATCCATATTTACTATTTACTATGGTTTTTAGCTTTGCCCTCAGTATGTCATATTTTGGACGCTAAATAGATATCTTAGTGTGTAGTTAGTGGTTCAGTTATCTTCTTTATTGAAACTGGCTGTTGGGAAGGTCTTTTTTCTTTGACCTTCGGGGGTGTCTGCCCCAATTGGAATTTTTTTTCCTTTGTATTAACCAGGAGTGATATCTTTGTTAATTAGTTTATAAGTAAGCAATTTGTATTTGCATTTGTATTAACTTTACAAACCTATTATTTTGTATCTTTAGTCATAGGTACACCCTCCGAGGCCTCACTTGTCGGTCTATGACCATACTTAGCCTCGGAGGGTATTGTTGTACTAGTCATTAACTAAAACAAATAAATAAATAAATAATAATAATAAAAAAATTGCTCCCTCCAGAAATTTTGCGTGGGCATTGTTTTTGAGGGTGCTTAATCCGAAACAGAAATCAGAAAAATTATATCACCCACTAGTTTTGAGAGAAATAAGGTTTTATTTAACACCAAATAGGGGCGGTGCGAAGCAGTAAGCAAAGTAAGCGTCGCAAGAGGGCGCATTGTAGGATGGGGCGCCAACCAAAGTTGAAAGGTTTGCATAGGGGAGCCGAAAAGTTAGCGCAGCCCCTGATGGAAACACTGAAAATTTTTTACTTAGTTTAACTTATCAAGTACTGATTAAAATATTCATTAAGGGTACAAACTCGTTTGATGACCAAAATAAGTAGAAAAAAATAGAAAAATACGGCAGTCTTCAATGGGTTGTCTTGTATTCTTCTTCGGAACTATAGAAGAAGCGTCCAGCAATAATCTGCTAACATTGTCTCGTTCCATTGTCTCTCCTCTCTATTTTATAATTATCTTTACAAAACCTTTCAAACTTGGAGATAAAAATTCTAGGTTGGAATGGAGAAGTGGATTTTAAGAAACATTGCATTGATACGCATTCATCAATTTTTCTACATTCCAGATGTTTCCTAAAATTTTTTACCACGCTCTTCTCTCTGTTCTATTCACTTTTTCAGTGAAAGTGTAGTCTTCAAGGAGAGTGTGGATTTGAGGACCAACAAAAACTTCCCTCTTTTATTTTTGCCTCACTCAGTTGAGGGAATTTTTCCTCTTTACGGAAAACCTTCTCCTTTCTTGTCCATTGATGAATGATATGCTGGAATTTTCAAAGAAAATAAACTTTTTTACAATAAAATGAGTTTTGCCGGAAAACTGGATGATAGAATTTTTTGGACTTCGGATTCGTGTTCAGCACACTTAAGAAATCACACTTTCATCGATGGCAGGATTTTGTTGCATAATAGTTTAATTGAAGATGTTTGGATCAATCTTGTCTTAATTTAGATGGAAAAAGACTCTCTGACTTGCCTGTACTATTAAATTTTTATTAACAAAAATTATGGTAAAATCATTTCGCATTGGTTATAATTAAAGCGATTAAATAATCTCATGTTCGTTTTTTAAACTTTTTTAAACTATTTAATTTTTTTTTTTTTTTGCCTTTGCAATTTTTTTTTAAAAAGAATAAGGTAACATTTCTTTGTAGATAATTAGATTCAGTTAAGAGTGTGATTGCATTCATTAGCGAGTAAGGTTTTAAAATTGATCGTCTTTTAAGTACATAATTACTTCTCTGATTCTACAGGGAGTCTTTTAAAATATGTATCAAGCGAGCTCAACAGTTTCTTGCATTCGAAGAAATTGCATTTATTGTTTTTCAAGAAGGAAGGAAAAGGAGCACGCTCATTAAACTACGAACTGTATGTTAATCATAAAAATATAAATGAAAACCGCGGAGGCTCTTTATTTCAGTGCATCTTTCTCTCATTTGGAAAATAAAATTATTAAATATGTAGTGCCACTGTCTTTGCTTAATCTAATTACAAAAAAATCCATTACCCAGTGATGGAGTAATGTAGAATGTTGTTGTTATGTAGAAGGTGGCTTCGAAAGAGCACTTTTATACTAAAAGGTTTTAAAAAGATTTAAGATTTATCTTCGTTTTTAATGTTCATTTTTAAAGCATATACACTAGAAAAAGTAATCTTTCTAGTATTATTCGATCTTAAGCAGATAATCCGTTTTTATGTTAATGAATTTAAAAATCGTTATTTTTATGTAATAATCGATTGTTTCTACATAAAACACAATTTCGGATATTCCGATATTACATAAAAATCATTATGGTCGTGTCTATTTCAAACTAAGCCTATAGTCCCTGGCACGAAAGAAAAAGGAATTGGCGCATGCGTACATTAAAATTCCTTCAGCCAATCAGAAACAGACAGGAAACGGAGCATTACTTATTCCTGGTATTCCCTTAGTGAAATTGCACCAGAAATGAAATCGAAGCAAATTTGAATATGACACACAGTTTCATTAGCGATTGATCGACAGGTTAATGTATATAGACACTCCGGTCTCTTTTAAAATTGTATTCTTACTATCTCCAATTCTATTCTCCTTTCAAAAATTAAAAAAAGCATTATAAATGATGATTCTAGCTTGACTGTTGATAGTTTTCTTTGAACAAATAGATTTGGCGTGGTGGAGGCCGCCATGATCTACAGAAATCTACAATCGACAAGAATTTACATTGCGGGAGTGCCAGTTTCCTTTTACTTTAGTGCCGGGGATTACATTTGTTTATTATAATACAGGGTGTTTCAGAAATTAGTCCCCATTTTACTTTAATACTGTGATGTAAGAAATGATCGCGGAAAGCCGTTGATGGAATCTTCGTTTAGAGCACTTTTGACAAAGGATAGCTTTTTTTCCGAAACGTCAGCTTTTTTTCAGGGTCTTACCACCCCGTGTTCAATTTTCATTTGTTAAGCTTTATTTTTGAAATCTAGCAACACTCCAGTCATTTCGCCATCCAAAATGGCGCCGCCGCTAGCAACGGCACAGAAAACGGGGGTTGTGGAATGGTTTTTGGAAACAAACTCCATTTGTTCAAAGGAAGTTCAGAAACACTTTAAATGCGCACTTCCTGCTGATAAGAGTGCGATAAAGAGATTTGACAAGCAATTCCGTGAAACGGTAAACGCTCATGCTTCCGTCAAGATTCATGTGTTACATGGCTTAACGGTCTGCTGCCATGACAGAGGGAACCTTTGCCAAGAATTTGGGGAACGTTTGGAAGTCAAACCGGAGGGACTGGATAGACTGTGGTGTTATTGGAGATGTAAACAGATAGAATGTTCGTTTCCGGGATGCAGAAAATGGTGATGCATGAGACTAGCCTTCATCCCGAAAAAACTGTTAATTAATGTAATGGAGTTTATCCTCAAAGGGCTCATTGTTCCTTTTTTCTTTGAGGCGTACGTGACCGGAGAGAATTATCTAAAGATATTTGACTCATTTTTTATTCCTAACTATGACGTAGAAGGTTCCGATTATACCAGAAATGGTTCCAACAGAATGGTGCTAAGACCTCACACAATACCTGAAGTGCTCGATTATCTGCATTCGAAATTCCAGACCCGCATGGTTTCAAATCGTTTCCCAACCATGTTTGATTGCGGATATTCCTGCCTCCCCCCCCCCCCCCCCCAGGCATAATATGAATGCATGTGACTTTTTCCTGTGGGGATTCTTGAATGAGAACGTGTACGAAACACTCCTCGAACACTGGAAAAAATGAGACAAGCAATCATTGACAGTTGCCAATTTGTCACAAGAGAAATGATGAAACGCGTTTTCCAAAACTATGCGTTACGCCTACGGGAAGTTCGCAACGTCCATGAATACCACATCGATCGCGTCCGTAGGGAATAAAACCTTGAAGTATGTAGTTTGCTCTCATTTCATGTTCATACTGTATGTCTATGTTTATACGTTTAGTCATAGTAATAAATTTAAATACGGGCTAGTTGACTGAAACACTCTAGATTTAAACCACGTTATTAAGTACCGAAAGGTGCTTTATGCTATCAGTGTGGGGAAACGTGTCTGTCTGTCCGTCTGTCTGTCTGTCTGTCTGTCTGTCTGTCTGTCTGTCTGCAACTCTAACTCCTTCGAGGCTATGAAAGATTTTCAAAATCTGTTTACGTCAGTCGATGAATATGGTTCATGGCACGAACCAATCACAAATATTATCTAAATCGGTTCATTGGCACGTGCACAACTGGTACCTCAATTTTCCCGCCAAGCCATTTTCAATGGGAAGACATATTAAGTAATATATCAAGCAAATCGTAATGACGAGATAGAAGCAGATTTAAATTACTATTTTCGCCAATTAATAAATATGGTTCCAGGAATGAACCATTTAGAAAATGGTTGAAATCGAAACGATGGCACATGTTCTAATTGTACCCTTATGACACCCTAAAATATTTTCCATGATAAGATATGGCATGTAATATATCAAACGACTTGGAATGATGTGTCATGAATTAATATAACGTAAAATTAACAATAGTCGAAATTGGTTTCAAGGAACCTGGTTTAGTGGAACCATCATGGTTTATTGGATCTTTCAATGCTAAAATATGGCATATAATATATCAAACAACTTGAAATGATGTGTCATGAATGAATATAACGTACAATTAATGATAGTCGAAATTGGTTTCAAGGAACCTGGTTTAGTGGAACCATTATGGTTCATTGGAACTTTCAATGTTAAAATATGGCATGTAATATATCAAACAACTTGGAATGATGTGCCATGAATGAATATAACGTAATAATAATGATAGTTGAAATTATTTCAAAGGTACGTGGTTTAATGGTATCATTATGGTCCATTAGAAACTTCCAATGTTAACATAGGGCGGTTTAAAAATATAGTTCCGCGAATGGTTTAGTTTAACCTTTCGGTACTTGGTTATGTCATTCCTTAATGGTTTATTATAATAGGGGTGTATCATGTAATGCAAAGAAAGAAAAAGAACACATGATCCTTTCGTTTTAGGAAGTCAAGTGTGTTTAAAAATATCTCAAAGCTTAGTTAATCTTTTTTAATAGAGAGAGTTAAAAAAGACTGCTACGCTTGTAACCATCTATTGCGGATAAAATATTTATGATAGAAGATTACGCAAGGTAACAAAAGAAAGAAAAGCTAACAAATTTTATTTCCATTACAACTATTCAGAGGAGACTCATTTAATGCGAGGAACTGTAGAAACGATATTCCAATTCTTACCGTGCACACGACAGCATATCGGCCTTGAGAGGTGGCTTCATATTTCGGCCGAACTGAAAGAACTTTTAGGCAGAAGTGGTACATAGGCAGTGTCCTTCACATAACCCCAAAGAAAAAAAGAAACAAGGGGTCAGATCAGGTGACCTATGACCATTTGCGAAGGCCAGATCAATGGAGAAGCCGATTCAGTGTTTAGACAGATGCTCATTCCTATAATGCCATTCCCATTTCTGATAATGAGGTACTTGTGTCAAAAAACTTTGAGTTGTTCTTTGTAGGGTTGCTCTGTACACTCTTCTATCATATCTATTTCAACTACAATAGTTGTTTAAAAGTTTTAACGTTCTTTGTCATTCTGTATACATCGGCAATCGAAAGAGCAAATTATTTAAATGATGTAAAAGATCCTGCTTTATATTATTTTATATTATTTTGTATCTGCAATGTTATTTTTGTATTCTCAATGTCTTTTTTTGGAATTAGAATACATCATATAATTCTCCTCGAAACATATTTTGGGATTAATATTGAAGAGCAGGATGGTAATAAAAAACGGAGGAAATCTTCGGGAAGTGATTTTTTTACACTGAAAGGAACAAAGATGGTCCTACAAACATATATCCTATATCGAATAGGAGATAACTTCAGTGTCGAGTAGGTGGTTCTAATATACTCCATGCATTTTCAGTGGATTCAGATCATAGATTTTAAAGTCCACAGGAGAAATTTGTGGTCTTCTTCCCACACAAAGAAGAAGGGGTTGTTGTATTTATCATCCATAACAGACCACTAACCTCATCCAGGTTTCCTGCATGTCATAACTTTTTCTGCTTGGGTCAGCGTAATTCAGTCTGTACAAAAAAGACGACACACACCCTTTACCGTGAGTATCAAGCCACTACAAAATTGGACAGCACCGAAGATGGACTTGTTCGGCAACAGTGTTCAGATTGTCCGTAGACTACATCGACTCTCCATAACATCAGGAGACCAGTTCCAGATACCATCACCAGAATCTTGAGCTATCTCGATAAAGCTGGATGCACTACAAATGAGGCTCCATCAAATCCTCTGTTTAGTCGGTACAAAACAACATGCATCATGATTCGTCAGACCACATAACCCTCCTCCATTGTTTTACACACTACTGTAGACGAACTTTCCTGTTATTTGAAGAAATCATGGGTTTTCGTATAGGCATGCGACTGGTAATTTCGATTCGCTTCGATTCTTGGAGGATGTTCTGACAGATATGGATCGAGAACAGCTTTGGTTAACGTCATTTGTTAATTGTTGCACTTAGGATGTCCTGTTTCCACGAACACCGAAAATGACGAGCACCAACAACGAGTTCCTTTTCGAAGTCAGTTAGATTCTTCTTTGTTTCTGATCCTGATCAAATTCTATGATTAGACTCACTCATTTTTTTAAATAGGTGATAAGTGGACGCTTGAATTGCATAAACCTCAAATGTATTTTACATAAAAACGGATTAAACCAAATTTACATATGTTCACAGGTGTTTCATTCATTGGTAGGTGTGTGTTTTGTGTACTAATGAAGAAATAATTTAAAAATGCAACGCAAGCCTCGATAAAATTTATATCTTCTTCAATGCAGCAAGTTTCTTCTCTTTTATATATTTTCACTGTTTTTTTAATCTTCTGCCTAATTCGTTTCTAAAATATACGGTTAAGTTCCTTCTTATGTCATCCATGGATATTTTAATTTCCGCCCGAGGATGCAATTTATCGGATGAAATATATGACAAATTTAGAGAGTAAAGTTATAAGTTTAACGCAAGTCCCGCAAAGGATCGAAGAAGGGAAGAGGTTTGATGAAGAGAGTAGAGAGCGAGGACGAGGAAGATAAAAAAAGAGAGAGAAATGGAAAGAGAGGAAAAGAAGTCCCCAGAAAAAGGAATGGGGAAGAAAGAGAGAGAGAGAGAGAGAGGGACGAACTAAACGACTGCGTGAGTCAGTTCTCAATGACAATAATTAAGGGGTGTGGGCGAGCGCCTTGTGCCTACATATGGCTGCTTAGACAGGAGGACCGGCTTCGTGTGATTGATATTATCGCACGACATGTGAACGCATTACTTGAGATCCGTCAAAAATTTTTTTCCCCTCTTCTTCTTCCTCGATTTCCCGCCAAACTTCCTCCGCGTGCCGAAGGAAAACAAATGTTTAATTTTATTATCATCTGCTGGCTTTAATTGCCAGCATAAATAATGCCTCCAAATTAGAATCAGATGCAAGGCCACGATTTGGCTTCAATCAATAATTCCTGAGTCGTTTACCAAGCGGCGCTGCGTTTCTTTCGGACGCTAATTAAAATCATTTCCCGCTCCCCACCCTCCATTCCACTCTTTTAAATTTTTTTGTTAATTTTCCCTTTTAAAAAATGATAATGCCAATAATCTATCATTTTCTGATTAGATTAGATTCGACTCCATTCTATTTCTCATCACCACGTGATGAAAATTTGTTGAGATGCTTTTTTTTTTTAGGTTCCCCTTCTCCTATCAGTTTTTCGTATACTTCCTAAATGGAATTGCCAAGATTGTTTGGGACGGTTAAAATAAATAAAACTAAACTGAACATTTTTCTTTCCTCCCTCAGCACATTTCATTTAAGAGCGGAAGAAGTAAAAAAAAAAAAAGAAAAAAAAGAGCAAAATAAAAGGTCAAGTAAAAACGGCCCTGAGAAATCTCCATGAACAATCGCCTCTCCAAGGCCTACATCTCCCAGGGATTATTGCTCTTAAACCTCTCCGTGGAGGATATTGTTGCTTCTTTAATGCATCAATGGAAAACTGATTAGCGAAGTGCCTTGCGGTGTAGCGAAGGAGGGGGGTAGGGTGGGTGGGTGCCGTTGTGTCCTTATAATGGAGTTGGCGTCTTCGGCGATGGAGCCGAGTCAGGTTGTAAAGCGAAGCGCGCCGCCGCAGAGGACCCCAACTTCTTCATGGTTTTGTCCGGCATTATATATAGGTAATGACGCTGTCGTTTGTCAGGAAGTTGGACAATTAGAGTTTCTTTGCTGTGCGCTGGATCCCTGGTAATTACGCAACCTTCGTTGACGTTCGGGGAATTTACAGATCTGGTCGGCAGTGGGCGAAGTAAATTGGGTTATGTTTCTCGTAAAGTTGTCAAAGGCAGCCTGCTGTCAAGCGCAGAGAGAGTTATCGTGATGAATTGTTAATTAAAAATGAAATACTGAGAATGGCTGGCGTGGATAGAATCGAGTCTGTGTATTGGAGCAACGCCGTCGCCAAGAATATTACAAAAGAAGAGAGAGAGAGAGAGAGAGAGAGAGAAAGGAAATCACGTCGAATGAGAAAAAGAAAGAAGAAAGGGGGAAATAAAATAAAACGAGCAGTCGCAAACAAAAACCGATGAAGAAAGAACGAAGAAATAAAACAATGAAAATGAGCAAATGTCGGAAGAAACAAGGGGGAAGAGAAGGAAAAAGGGAGGAGGGTGGGATACAAGAAAAAAAACACAAACTCGAAAACGGTTGAGGGAAATAAACAGCAACAATAGCGACTAATGTTACTTGGAAGGAAACAAAAATCAAGGCAAGGAAGAGAAGAAGAAATTGTTTCATATTTGTTGTTTTTCACAATCCTTTTATCTTAGTTCAACCATATGATTTATTGCGTAAATTAATAACATTTTTTCGCGAATAAAAAATTATTAATGGTCAGAAAACGCGATAACATTAATTGTCTCTTTAAATTATCATATTTCATAATTAAGATATTATTCTCAAATTATTTCTTCCTTCATTTCAGGCCATAATTTTTTTCACTATCCCAGTGTAAATTATTAACCGACTTAACATTTTACTCATCATGAAAATCATAATGTTAACAAAAAATTAATCCCCCAAGGAGACTATAGAAACATACCGGAAGCCCTGAGTACAATGAAATTGGCCTACTTAATAGCTTAAGAAATGAGGGACAAAATGTCGGGCAAAATGAGAATTAAAAGTGGGAGACAAAGAAAGGATGCTAATAATAAGATATATAAACAGTCAAAACTGGGGACATTAGGATAACAAGAAAGGAAGAAAAAAACCACTATTCCACAAAAAAGAATTTTATACAATAAAAACTCAAATGTACATTTCCGAGCTCTCTGTCTCCTTCATCAGTGAGAAACAACAAGTGATGAAGGAGACAGAGAGTTCCGAAATGTACACTTGAGTTTTTATTTTATAAAATTCTTTTCTTCCTTTCTTGTTAAAAGATAATAAAATGAGGTAAAATATACCCCTAATTTTATCCTATTTATCTATTATTACCTCTTTTATCCCCAATTTTTAATCCCCAACTTTAATCAAGAAATTGATTTTTTCGAAACGTAATGTTTAGAAAATGCAAAAGAACTCTATCTTATCTATGACACACCATATGCTACAATTTGAAAACGTTAAAAGTTTCTAAAGACCATGTGACTGCTACCTCCACAACTCCGGCCCGATTGGGACAATCAAGTCCAGGGTTCATAGTAATGTAGATCTTGCCCAGAGGAAACTTCATGCAGATTTTCATTACGGCCTTCTAGAAACTACTAGGTCGTGCTTTCACTGCTTCACATACCAATATACAGGGTTTCAAAAATACTTTTACAAACTTTGGGGACAGGTTCCCTACACCAAAACAAGAAAAAAAGTTCATATAAACGTATGTCCGAAAATCTTTCGTTTTCGAGTTATTAATGTTCGTTTGACTCATTGTATCCCAGATGTCATTGTGTTGCCAGGGAGACTTGTTTACATTCGTCTTTCGTCTGTCTTCAACGTGTCCATTGTGTACATGTACTACTACAGGAAATGAGTTAACGAGTGCATGCGTGTTTAGAAGCAAGAGGAGGACATTTCGGACATTTATTATGAATTTATGTGTGGATGAGCTCCATTCGCCTGTTCCAACACGTCCCGCAGATGTTCGATGGGGTTCAGATCGGGACTCTGGGCAGGCCAGTCAAGTTCTCGAACCCCCTTTTCATCAAACCATGTGCCTATAGCCCTTGCTTTAGGTGTGTTATGTTGCTGAAAAAGAAAAGGGCCAAAGTGCTGCTAGAGAGATGGGAGTGCTGCGTTGTCCAGAATGTCTTGGTAACGCTCTGCGTTTAGATGTCCGTCCACAGAAACGATTGCAACCAACCCATACCATTACAAGCACCCCCACACCATCACCGACCCTCCGCCGACTTCACCGTGAGCACCACACAGCTTGGCAGATAACGTTCGCTGGGCGTTCGCTATACCCAAACCCGTCCATCCGATTGCCAGATGGTGTAGCGGGACTCATCACTCCATTCAACCATTCGCCATTGATCCAGAGTCCAATGTCGTCGCTCTAACAGTTTGCCTGCGAGATGGCACCCAACAATTGTACCTCTTTGGAAGTCTAAAAGCTCTTTTCTTTGAGACATTCTTACAGCATTCACGCAAACATCATCTCATAATAGCATACTCTCTGTTATGTAGTGCTGGGAAGAATGCCAACAGTGAAATTGCAAAGGAATGTCTCATTTTCATACAAATCAGGGTTGTGTCCCATGACTTTTGATAGGGTAGTGTAATGGGGATACGGTAATTTGGTAACAACAATGTGCTTAGTTTCATTATTATGTAGCGGAAGAATGAAAAATTTACTGTATTTTTTGACATAGGTTTCATTCCTGATGAAGCTTACGATGGGCATGTCCGACTTCATTATCTAGTAGCACGTCTTGCTTGGTCCACTGTAGTGGGAGTTAGAGGACCATCTGGCCTTTATGGTATAGAAAAGTCAAAATCGGTATGCAGATTCCTCTAGGCAAGATCTACCTTACTATGAAGTTTGAGCCAAATTGTCCTAGTGGGATCGGAGTTGCGGAGGTAGCACTCACGTAGCCCATAGAACTATTAACGTTTTCTAATGGCAACATATGGCATGTGACATGTCATTCGATCGGAAATAATGAGAAGAGAATGAAGACAGAGCTATTTGCTAAATACTATGTTTGAGAAAATTTTTTGCTTTAAAATAGGGGTTAAATAGTGCGGATAAAAGGGGTAAAAATAGTGCGGATAAAAGGGGTTTCCGCTACTTTCATATATTATCCTCGGGGAAGTTAATTTCTACTTATTGGTTTTACCATGTTTGTCTGTCTCCTTTGACATAAAAGGTTGAAATTTGGTACTTGGATCGCTTTGGGCATATCCTATTTCACTATTTAGGTTAGTTTCAATTGGCCCAGTGGAGTCGGAGTTCGGAGTGGGAATCAGAACGATCCATCTGGTCTATATGTTATATATGTATGTAAAGGAGTCATGAAGATTGCTTTAGGCTGGATCTACATTAGATAAAAGGGGTAAAAATAGAAAAAGAGGATAAAAAATAGGAGTTTATTTTACCCCATTTTACTACATTTTCATTATCTCCCATTTTTAACCCCCATTTTTACTCTAATATTTTATCCCCCATTTCTTAAACTAAAAGAGGCCAATTGAAGTCCAGGCATCAGGACACCCGCTACTTTCCTATACTCTTCTTGGAAGAATTAATTTCTGTTAATTGATATACTTTTCTATTTAGGAACGAAATGATTTAAGCTGTTCTTAAATTATTAATCAAATAGAAGAAAGACAAATACAAGTTGGAAGTTGAACACTGCTATTTTTTTTAATCCTTCTTTGATTTGGACACCGAGAATGATGATGATGATGATGATAATTCTGCTCTTGTTGCTCTTCCCTCGTTTCTTTTTATGAGGTAAGCTTATGGGACGTTTTGGGGTGTTTATGTACTTTCGACGTAAGCTAAAAATAAGTATTCTCCTTTAACTTTTATAGATACTTGTCTTCCAGAATAAAATGAGTGACATAAAACCCAAGGAGAGTCATGTTCATCATTGCATGCATGCTGTATGAATTTTACAAGGGAAACAACAATGCAACCGTAGCCACCAAAACATTTGCGCTGTTCATTAAATGTCCGCATTCCGGTCTTTGATCAGAAATCCAGAGGAGGTGGACCATCATTTTTCTGCCCAGATCCCCGTCAAACCAATAAAGAACTATCCACTTGATGCATCATGGTCTACTGTTCAAGAGCAGTAGACAGCTAAGAAAGATCAACAGAAAAAGAGTTTGGGTCCCACATCAAATTTAACTTGACATAAAGTCTTCACTCGGCAAGAGTGACCTAGAAAACGATCAGAGATTTTTCTGGAAAGTTCTGGAAAGATCTTATGCACCATCTGATTACTATTTCTTTAGATCTCTGCAGCACTTTATTGTTGGGAAAAGATTTCAAAATATTGATGACATCAAAACTCGGCTCTCGGACTTCTTTTCGTCTCACTCGGCCCTCCGTGAGACGATATTCAAAGTGTGGTTTCACAATTGGCAATTACAGTAGATAATTATATTAATTATAGAATTGATTAACAACTAAATTTTCCTGTTAGTGTAGAACCTCTTAAAAAACGAAATTACTCCCTCCCCCCCAAATACGTACTATTATTACTGCTGCTACAAAATAATAATAAAACCGGTCCTCCACTAATCCTCTATAGCTGGTTTCTTTTAAATCTTTAAAGATAAACCCACTTATATTCTCTTGATTTTTAACCTTTAATTTTTTTTAGACTTTAAATCCAGCGAGTTCCTTTGGAAGAGAAAAAGACCTTCTATATTTTTATTGTTGTATGTGTATTTATACATCTGAAGAACCCCCTGGAACGGTTCAGCAGATCAAAGTTTCTCAGAAAACCCCTTGCTGCGAATAAAGTATAGCCAACTTTAAGTAAGAATCTCATTAACACGGGTAAAGAAATAAGCGTAAAATAATGAGGAAATATCACGCCGCAAATATAAAATAGCGAAATTGCTTTTTTATTTAATGCATTTTGCAATGATTACATAGAATCAAGGAACCAACGAATAAGAGGTTTGAGATGAAGGCATCAAGTGGAAGAATAATTTTCCTCTTTATTAAGAAAAGAAATGAAGACCGCGAATTGCGCGAAATAAGAAATTTCTTATTATTAGCTAAACATTTCTACAAAGAAATTATCTACAAGACCTTGTTTCTATCTGCTTCAGTTTTTTTAACTCATTAAATATTTTTCGCGTTAGCCATTTAAAAATAAATGGAAAAAATTATATTATTTTTTAGGCTAAGTAATGACTTCAAAAAGAAGCACTTTTAATATCCATATATCATTTGCGATATTTTTATACACTTCTATTCTAAAAAATTGATATTTATGAGTATACATACTTCATAAACCAACTTCCAGAATGAGATGAAACTTGATATGTGCATGCAACGCCGCATTGCAAGTGCATAAAAAAGTAAAAACCTTAATTAAACATGTTTATTTCATAAAAAGAAGTTTATGAAAACAGAGAAAAAGAACATGGCTTTTATGCGCACTAAAACATGGGGGAAAGGTGCTAATATGGGATATGGTCACCCTGAACGGGCACGAAAGCCATACGGGACACCTGTGTTTCATGCTTCAATGAGGTTGTTCAAGAGCTCGATTGGCAACAAGTCGCACTCCTGGCGAAGAGCAGTTTTCAGCTCTGGGATGATCATTGCTAGAGGCTGACGGGATGTAACTCCTCTCCCCAATGCATCCTACGCATGTTCAATCGGATTCATATCCGGATATCTTGATGGCCACTTCATACGTCGAACATCTTCATTTTGCAAGTCCTCCACCAGCAGAGCTCTTTGAGGACGTGAATTATCGTCCATGAGAATAAAATCTGGACCCACGGCACCTCTGAAGCCTCTAACATGACCTTCCAGCAATGAGACGACATTTCGTCTCTGTATCTCCGAACATTAACGGTGCCTCTATCAAAGATGTGGAACTCTGTGTTTCCGTTTAGCATGACGCCTCCCCAAACCAAAACTCCAGCATCACTATATTGGTCCTTTTCTTTGATGTTGGGATTATAACAGGTTCCACGTTCTCTCCAGACAGTGGTTCGACGAGAATCGCCTTGTAAGCTGAATCTGGACTCATCGATGAATAGTATATTGCTCCACTGATCCAAAAGTGCAGTTACGATGTTTTGACTCCAGTTTAAATGGGCCCTACGATTCGCAGGGATGAGCGGGACACACACTGCAGGACTTTTGGAAAAAAAAGACCAGCTTCCTTTAGCTCCTGTACACTGTTTGTCTGCAAACTCTTGTTCCTGAGGCGTCTGCAAGCTGGTTACACACGTATCTTGCAGTTAATTGAAAATATAGTTCCTGCTGAATGGTTATAATCCTTGGGCGACTTTGCTGGTTGGCGTGTAACATCGCCTGTGTCTTGGCACAACCTCCAAAGTCTGGAAAGCACGCTTTGTACTGTAGAACATTCAGTTCTCTGGAGACTTTTGTTTGTGACTGTCCTGTTTCTAGTCTTTCGATTACATGTATTCTGCTCTTCAGGACAAGATCAATTTGGCGTTTCTAGTCCGATTTAAACGCAAAATCAACGATAACAAGGAGTTCTCCTAGCGTGGCTTGCAAGAGTGTGTAATGCAATCCTATGGTTTTCATTATTTATTGCACTTTGATCACTTTGCATTAATTTGCATTTCTGAGATAATCCCGTTCGTGTATTGACATTTTATTAACCGTCTAACTGATTATAAGAGATTTACATACCAACGTTTGTCGTTTTTCTGGATCTAAATCTCTAAAAATTATTTTTTACAATTATGATTAACTTTCGAAGACGAATGTACTCATGGCTCTATAGGATAAAAGCTTTTTATTTTTTATTTTCGACTAGTTACATGTGACTTAATAAAAATATACACTCACTCACCAAAAGTCATGGCACACCTGTCTAATAACGTGTTGGGCCCCCTCTGGCCTGGATAACGGCGGCGACCCGTCGTGGAAGAGAGTCTGCCAGTCCCCGGAACACTTCCACAGGCACTGGAAGCCATCTGGGGAACGTGGAAGTCAAATCATTGTCGTGAAGTCGGTAGCATGTTCCTCCATCATGCCGCATGTGGAGGCGCATTATCTTGCTGGAAGATGCCGTCGCCCGCGGGGTAAAAAGAGTTCATGAAGGGGTGCAGGTGGTCCCCAAGCAGATCGACGTAGGAAGTAGCACGCAGAGTGGATGTCAGATGCACCAATGGACCCATTGCACGCCACGAGAAAACACCCCAATCTACTATGGAGCCTCCACCTGTCTGAGTAGTCCCCACCTCACAAGGGGAGTCCATGGCTTCGTGTGGCCTGCGCCAGACACGGACACGACCATCGGCCTGATACAGCTGAAACCGTGACTCGTCGGACCAGGCAATCCTTCGCCAGTCCTCAGCGGTCCAATGTCGTTGTTGGTTGGCCCAGGCTAGGCGTTGCCGACGATGTGCGGCTGTCAAGAGTGGCACCCGTTGTGGCCTCCTGCTCCCAAAGCCTACAGCTGCCAAGGTTTGCCGAATTGTCGTCACGGACAGTTGTGGGACGTCCCTTGTTGTACCGCATGGTGATTTGGCCCTCTGTCGCCCTTCGGTCAGCAGTTGAAAAGCCGGGTGACCCGGCGAATACCTCTGGCATCAATGAGGCGTGAGCGGCCCGTCCGCTGTCCGACATGGGTTGTAACGCCTCGTTGGGTGTACTCTCGATAGACCCTTGCAACGGTTGTGCGGGAAAATTGCAGGGTGTTGGTTGCATCTGATACTGAGGCACCAATCCGTCTGGCACCAACAATCATCCCCCGTTCAAATACGGACAGCTCTCGGCGTGCTGCCATTTCTGCAGCTAGTTTCGCTTACAATGATTGTGTGATATCAAGGAATCCTGTGCACCTGCATTCCGAGAATGGAAGCAGCGGGATCTGTCTCATTACGGACAGGGAACCTGATTGGAGGGGTGTGCCATGACTTTTGGTGAGTGAGTGTAGTCAGTCACTTTTGATTTCGCAACATAACCTGCGATATTTTTTTCTATATGAAGTGGATGATTTTATCGTATACGAAAGCAAATTGCCTTGTATAATGTAATATTATTTACATCATCATACGGTGAGGAATCGTGTTTGGCGACTAGGAAATGAACTTTCCACTGTATAAAATGCTTTATAGTGCAGCATTATATAAACTTCGTACATCCACAAAAATGCTCACAAAATTTTTTAAATATATTAAAAAATAATTGTCAGTTATTTTAATAAAAACAGAAGTTAACATCAAAACGAGGGTAGTTCATAAAATAACAACAAATTGAAAATTTTGAGATAAAATACAAATGATGTAGTGAAATGTCTTTTTTCTATCTAACCTGTCTTCTTGTCAATCGCCCTTCTCACAATATTGCCCCACAGAAAAAAAATGTATGGGTTGCTGCTTCAGCAATGATGGATTAAGACTTTCATAGGTAAAGAAGGCTGGGTCCCTCTATTGCTCTATGGGGACCCGCCTTTTTCCATTACAACATCCCCCTCATCCCGTGCCTAACGCGTATTCCGCCAATAGTCTTCACTAGGAATAGACCGTTTTTTTAAAAATCTCTCTATTTACTCTAACAGTCTTCGCTCGTCGATACAGGCATCTCCATATTAGTTGCAACATTCTTCAATGAATTTTACGAGGTTGAACCACAAAAATATGATGACTCCTTGTTGCCTCGTTACGGTGGAAAAACAAGCCAAAAACTTGATTTCCATTCGACTTGGCTCACACGTTAGGTGAAGCTTCACTTTTTTGATCAGCGCCGCCATGATGTCTATCCTATCCTTCCAATTATGTATGACATTCTTTAAGAATAACGCTTTCCTACTTGGAAGTGTGGAAATGTTTAGGGTGCTGATTTCCTGAAATTTTCTTAATTTACTGTTACTTTCTGAACCACCCTCATGGAAGTAAAAAAAAAATGAAACAAACCTAATTTGGAAATTTTAACTTCTAATTGATATTCCACAACTAATATTTTAAGAATCATTTATACTATACAAGTTCTAGTGTAAGAGGATATCATATATATTTCAGAAAAATCAATTATTTAATAACCGATTTTGGTGAAATTTTACCCGTTGATTAGAGTGGTAAGACCCTGAAAAAGCTGATGTTTCGAATAGAGACTATCCTTTCGTCAAAGTAAAAAATAAAAAATAAAATTACTTTATTTTTTTGCTTTGACAAGGGATATTCTCTACCGAAACGTCAGCTTTTTTCAGAGTCTTACCACTGTGTGTTCAATTTTTGTTTTATTCCAGGGATTTTGTGTCTCGTTTTTCTTTTCTAATGCATCTGACACATGTAGATTAGGTAAATAATTGTGCAAAATGTTTTATAGAAAGTCTCGGAAAGTCGATATACGATACTGAGAGGAAGATTAATGAGCTTCCATAAACTTATGAGATTCGACTACGGAGGGTTGCCCCAGTTAAGCTCGGTCGACTTTGGCTGTCATTTTTTACGATGTAAATCCCTTCCTCCACCATCTGTTGTGCTCTATGTAATGGCCCCGGTTATAGACTATCGCCCTGCATCGCAGTTTCCATTGCAGAAGGCTACGGCGCAGCACCGGACATGGAATGTTAGCCCACACCTCCTGGAAGCAAGACCTTGTTTTAAGAGACCAAAACCGCAGAAATCTATTGGTGAGGCATTCGGCGACTTCACAGGGACAGCACTAAAAGGTATGACACGTTTGGTGACTAAAATAAAATAAAATAAAATAAAAGGGACTAAAAGGCGTTGGTGAACCTCTCCCTGATGTGTCCTTCTCTCAATGCGTGTCCTCTTGCTTTATGACGCCGTTCTAATGCTAGGTTGTTGTGGATGATGCGCCAGACGGTGCCTTTGGATGTCCCTACGTGGCTGGCAATGCTCCTTTGGTTTGGGGGTTTTCTTTGGTGACTGCTGCCTTCACACGTTTTATGGTAGCTGAGGTGCGACTGGGCTGCGCTCGCTTCCGGGTCAGTTTTTTTGGAAGCTTGGGCTTCAGGTGGGAATCCATTTTTGTGTAGTTGGATAATACGACCCACACACGACTTTCTGATGGACAGATCCATTTTTTTGCATGCTTCCACTATCATTGATTGACTGTACTTGGCATCGGAAAGTCCAATGACGTACCCTTGTCATAAATCCGCAATTTTAGACGCCATTCTTGAAAATATTGAAATTCTGCTTATGAATTCATAGACTTAAACCATAAACATACACGAACATCGCAGGTGAGTTTAACTGTCTTCTCACCCACAAAAATGGGAATGGTCCAAAGTCGACCGAGCTTAACTGGGGCAACCTTCCGTATTTCTCATTCGATTGCAATAAAATTTGGTAAGTGGGAAGGAAATGCGAATGCATGACGGTCATTTCTCATTCTTTGACGGTCTGGGGGGAGGAAGATAAAACAGATGGTATATGGTGAACGTCTATAAATGCTTGGAATTCAGTTATTTTTCGCATGAATATTCTGAACTGTGGCTATGCGGCAAGGTCGGCTTGAGGGCAGTTATGTATTAATTAGATTGTTTCTAATCTATCATAAAGATTAAGTCTACAATGAATTTTATTTATATCTCTAAGGTACTACAGATCTTGACTCTGTACATAAAATCTTGGTTCCGGACTTTCAGATCCCGTAATAAATGTTTCCAATTGGACTCCACAGTTGCAAAATCGGTCATGTGGAAGTGAAAATGACATGAAGAATTTTGGATAAAATTTAGGTTTGGTAATTTGATTAAGAAAGTGAGATGATAATAACGATAATGTGAAGGTACAAATATAAAGCTGATACTCTGACTTAGTCCCAGGAAAGTTTGTGAACTCTGATTATTTTGAACCAAATGAAATGGAAACATAAATGCGGATATGCTCCATTTACGGCCATATTTGGGAGCAATAAGTAGACCGTTGTCAGACACGTCGCATGTCGATCCTTTATGGGGTGTATCATATCAGAACAATAATCGACATAAAAGTTAATTACTAACAGAGTATAGACATACACTACATGATCAAAGGAGTTCGGACACCTGTTGCTCTACCGTAAAGCCGCAAAAGCTACATTCAGTAGTGTGTAGGACCACCCTACCACTGCCTCCACCCTACATGGCATACTGTCCACAAGTCTACGGTATGTGTCCACAGGTATTGACCTCCATTCCTCGAGGAGTGTCATGGTCATTTCCTGGACAGATGTAGGGCGAACCATCCTGGATCTCACACGTCGTTCCAATTCGTCCCAAAGATGTTCGATGGGGTTGAGATCAGGACTCTGGGCGGGCCAATCCATTTCTTCAACCCGCATCTCGTCAAACCAGTCGGATATGAACAAATGTTTTGTATTTATGTCGTCTGGAACAAAATACATATGCGAAAATTGCCATAATTTAAAAACTGTTCCAGATTTTCTGCCTTTTCTCAAAAGATTTTACTGTTACGGCCGGCACGGTGGGTGAAACGAGTTTAGATTATACAATGAAGATTTTCTCTGTATTTTCTTTTAATTTTTACAATAGAAAATGAGATCCACAAAAAATACTCATATAAATTAATATTTACTATTTTATGATACCATTTCTGATGGGCAACAAAAAAAAAACTTGCTTCAGGCGTAAGTAACTCTTAAGCCGGATGAACTCGTAATAGTCGAGTATCATATGCAGGATATGTCAGATAACCTGTATCAGGCTTTTTTATCGGAAGCATGACAACCTAGAGCTTTGGGAGGAAAATTTTACGTGACTAAAGACTATGTGAAGAAATTTAATAGTGGGTAACAGCTCTTTCACCTAACACCCGTCTTCTGATCACAACATCCGTCTTGTAGTTGAGCTCACCTGACCAGTGTGCCTTGCACGAACCGCAAGCTGCTGAAAACCATTCTGGAATGATGAATACGATTATGATATTTTGTGGCGTACAATCTCTGCGAAGCACGATATTTTGTTAACATTCTCCTGACACCACCAACATGTCAATGTCAAACGCATAATTTTCGTTAAAAAAGCTATTTTCAGGGTTAACCTGTAACAGTTCAATGCGCAGGAATCGTTAACAGTCCAACTGAGATAAACACGTGAGGTGAAAATGTTTTAAAGAAACGCCAACAAAGCAATTGCAAACACGTGACCTGAAAGTGTTTTTTATTGTTTATTTCCTGAAAGAAGCCGATTGAAAAAAATACCATTTCCTACAAAAGTTGTTTCTTTTTGAAATACTTATCCAACGACACCCTATTCGATCCATGTTCCCATGGCCAAACATCGGTGCGCCCATTTCCAGCTATTTTCGGAAAATGGGATACCCTCATTAAATTCGTCACAGTCTTTAGTCATATAAAATTTCCCCCCAAGGCTCTAGGACCTCAAATTTCCAAGGAAAAAAAAGTGGTCTGAAACACTCTGTATGAAATTTAGAATTAAAACATCAGCAATATCAACAATCCTGTTTCTTTAAACTTTAAAATCAAATTCCAAGAAAGTTTTCAAAATATTCATCTGGCTGGAATTGAAAAAAAATCAGATTTCTCCATTTAAAAATACTTTATTTACTGAAGTTCCGTGTCTCTCTTACTTTTCTTTGTTACTTTCATTGAACACGAGCAGAAAGTAGATAAACTTGTAAAAAGACTTTTATAAACTTTCTGTAGAAAATCCTCGCAATTGTAATTTGTGGAAGTTTACTCATCGTTTGTGTGTTTTTGTTTTTTCCCTTCCTATTACTTTTTAATGGAAGTAGATAGAAATTTGAAGCGAACGCGGGAAAAACTGTTATATTTAAAAGAATGGAAAAGAAAGGCAAGTTTTCAAAGTGCAGGAACAAAAAAAAAAAAAAAAAAAAAAAAAAAAAAACGAAAAAAATGAAAGAACTAGAAGGAAGGGGAAAAAAAGTAATCGGATCCTTAAAGAGCATTCGTATATTCTCTAAAATTTTTTGTTCTTCCTTCATTTGAATTGTTAAGTGCGAATAAGACATGATTCTCTTCTCTTATTCTTTGGTTCAAATTTCAAAAAGCGAATGATGGAGCGCGAAAGTAATACACCATCATCACGGAATTCGTGTAATCTTTGGAAATTCGTGCCCAAACTGTGTAGATATATAAATATACATACACATTTTTTTTTATCTCGATCTTTTCTTCGTCATCATCATCTTATTTTCTCATCGTTTCGTAGAACGCCCGGAGCCACGAACGATACAAGTTGAAAGCTCTGTTTCGCGAACCCAGTCAGCTGAAGCGCATTCATTATGTATATTCTTCCGAATTGAAGCTTTGCATTTTAATACACCATTACAGCATGAAAACATTGTCATGGAGGATTTCAGGCCTCGGGATTCGTTTAGAAAGAGAATTGCCACAGTTTATTCTCTTTTTTCCTCTCCCCTTCAGCCGTCAGAATTGAAAGATGGGTTTCGTCGTCGGTTTAAAAAAAAAACGTATTTTTTCCGTTTTTTTATCATTTTTTACACGATCCTATTAAAACACATTCCAAAGAATTGCCAATTCATCCATAACATAATTCGTTATCGATGGGCGTTTGTTCTTAAAAAGCCACAGGAGAGGGATATTTGCCTGCGATGATTACCCACATTAGCCATCCTTCATATTGCGAGGCTGACAGTGTATAGAATAATGCAAAGTGTTAGATTATTTTTGTTAGTGGCTTTTGTTTCTTTGTTAAGCGTAATTTTTGAAAAGAATGAGGGAATAAAGTTTTTTTTTCTTTAATAGAAGTGAAGAAGATGACGAGAAAGTGCGTGATGAGAGAAAGAAGAGGAAGAGAAAGGGAGTGGAGGAGGGGGTAAAAAACTGGCATTGTTCCCTGGCTTCGTTGTAAGAAGATTCGGCTGAGGCTAGCACTTGTGGCGATAAATCTCGGCGAAGGGAGGAATCGAGCGCAAAAGTCATGGAAGGAGTTGGAATTAATGATTCAACATGCAGATCTAATGAGAGAAGAAATGGGGCCGAGCGAAAGGCAACCAAGTCGACGACGGAGACGGGCAAACAACGATCAGAACGAAAAGGGAAAAAGTAAAATGGGGAATGGGTTGGAAAGAAAGAAGGGAAATAAGTGAGAAATAGAAGGAGATAAAAGAATGGGAATACGATAAATATGTGAAAGGGAAAGGATAAAGGGATGGCGGGAAGAGAAGGAACAAATGAAAAAAAAAGGCTCCCTCTTGACGGATTCCTAAAGAATGTTCGACGGATACAAGCAATGCTAACAATATTAGGAATCGATAACAGAATCACGCTTGATAAGAGAATTTAGCACTGAGCTTCATCCATAATTGCTCACATGGAAATTTTTATCGGTAATTCTAAAATGAATAATTTGATAAGAAAAAAGCTTTAATACAATAAAAAGGGAAATAGTTTTAAATAAATGTTAACAAACAAATAAAGAAAAAAACAGATGCACTATTTCGCGACGTGGCAGTTTTTCAAGTCTATCATTTTGTTAAGTGTTTCTCGATACGGTGGTCCGTGCGTTCCTACCATTTCGAGATCTAGTAGATGAAGAAAACTTCATTGAAGAGGGTAGCTTAGGGCAAGGAGGAGATGATGCAAGCCGCATTGCATCTCTAGTTGTCTAGAGAGATACTCTGGCGAAGGAAGTCCATAGATCTATTGTCCTGAGAGCGGCGGAAAGCCTGGAGCCGAGATCTTTTAAAAGAGAAAGGGCATTAGAGCCAAAGGAGCAGAAAGTCTCAAAGAGGATGGGGGGAAATAAGAAGTTGATGAGGTCTGCGTATTTGGACAGTTTTCTTTTTTCAGCAAAGTTCGTGGTGAAACGGGCTTCTCTTGAGCAGCCATCCAGTTAGGAGCAAGCAAGATATCCACACAAGAGTTCCTGGAAAGTCTATATCCACTGACTCCGGTGCACACAGGTCATGTCCATAGCAGCTAACATTTTGCCCGATTTCCCGATAAGGTAACTACGTCGAGGCGTTTGCCGTCGCTATGGGACAGGCCATTAAGTTCGAGTGATGAAGGAATTGAAATCAGCAACTTGCCGATTTGAAAATAAACTGGCGTAGTAGAATGGTGCATTCGCACAGGCCTCTCACTATGACCTAAAATTCATTCTTCTTGCAAAGTCTAATTTTGCAGTGTCGAATGTCAAATCGGTAGAAGGGTGGATCATAATACTGTTCCTATTGATTAAACAGGTGGTGGCCTTACAGTATAACAGGGGGACATCAGAAGTTCCAACTAGTTTCGCCATTTATTCCCGGCTTTGTCAAAGATATATCAAGTAGTGAAGGCGATGTCTTCTTTGCCTGTTTTGACGT
>JAHWFO010024403.1:520574-562678 GCA_023313115.1 Rhysida immarginata
AAAAATTAATTCGTACTAAGAGGGATCCTTAAACTATGCATTGACATACAGTATTTTTCATGGAAATGGAATAAGTCTTTTTAGAGAAATTAATTTTTTTTTATAAATATGAAGAAATGATAGAAGCAGTCATTTCATTGACCCAAACACAATAAATACGAGATGAACGGCCTCCTCTCATTGAAACGAAAGTTTTTGGAAAAGAAACTGTTTGGATGCAAACAGCCATTTTAGAGTAATTAAGGTTTTAAGGACGTCCCCACCTCAAAGAAAAAAAAAATTTTTTGAATCCGTATCATGATCTGGTGGTAGGCTTGTGCGAATGTACCATTCTGCCATTACAATTATTTTTACTTTGGTTCACTGGTATGAATGCTACAGCTATTTCTTTATTTTTAGAAAAAAATTATATCTCTTAGAAAGCTTAACCAATTGTCATAAAAAAATATGTCAAGCCATAGTTTAAGCAACCCTTAAGTGTGTATTAATTTCATTTGGTTCTGCCGTTTGCCGTTTCGGAGGAGTTAGCTGCACAAAATAGGACACATACGTACATAAGGAATTTTTTTTTGCAATATTTCAAGATATCTATTAGAATTATGAGTTTTATAATCCATTTCAGTGAAAAAAACTTTTAGACTTGGGGTGAGCGAGAAGGTGGTCGCCCGATAAATTGGATTAATGAAAAATTTGTTCTTGCTTCATTCAGCAACATTGAGGTTTATATCTTAAAGACTATTTATGGTAATATCTCCTAAATTTCATATCCCAAATTAATCTTGTCTACTTCATTCGTGAAAGAGGGCATTTGAATTGATGCGTTTTAATTAACCATAGTAAGTTATATTCGCTAATCTCTGCCTTAACGTGGAATTGTCTCCCATCCTTAATTTAAAGCATTTCTATTTGATTAAATAATTCTCTTGCTGATAATTATATTTAATATGAATGTGAGATTTTGTAGATGGTTTATATGGGCTCATTCAAGCTTTCTCATATATTAGTGGGTAAAATTAAGCATCTCTTACTAGAAAATGAAGATGAATTGTCCATTGGCTTTTTCAAAATCGGCGTGTATTATTTCACTTTGTGGGAGCCTTGAGTACTCATTTATCGGTTATTACCCCCTCTGTGAATATTTTTTTATTTAAATTTCATGTTTCATTGTTCAATAAATATTAAAAAGGTGATCTATTAATGTATTACGTTTTGTGGATATAATAGAGAAAACGAGAATTAAAAAAACTATCTCCTAACATGCAATATCATGAGTTCCTAATATGATGAGATGGTATCTCATATAAGGCGAAACAAATACTATTATTAATTAAAAAAACCTGAGTCAATTATTAATATAATTATTATTGGCATCGACGATGACAGCAAGTTTTACCCTTTTAATAATAACAAATAATTAACTCCCTCCCCCGAGGAGGGTATAGGAAAATAGCGGAAACCCGAGGTCATCTATTTTTACCCCTTTATCTGCACTTTTAACCCACCAATTTTTTTTAATCAAAAACTTTTGTCCCCTCTGACTCCCACCCCAGTACACCAATCAAAACAAATAAACAGGACATGCCTATAGTAAGCTACATTCCGAATTTCAACCTTCTAGTCAAAAAATGTAGAAAATATGAAGGGGACAGACGGACATTGTGAAACCAATAACACTGGTCAACAAAAAATGCACTTTGGAATTCTTTCCTTGATCAAAATAGCTAAACTACCCTAATTTTAGATCGAGAATGTGACAGTAGATATTGATTAGTTTAGTTGACATTAGATTCTGGTTTTATAGCTTCACTAATCTCAAATAAAAGGACTTATTCACGTGGACGTCTTCTCTGGCTTGTCGCTTGTACTCCTTTTCTGGGTTGACACTTGTCACTGTCACTGTCAAGTACTCTGCAAGCATAGAAGTGTTCCATTTTTCATATAAATGCATTCGAACCCGAACCTCAGCCGATGGCTTGGAAATCCTTAAGAGGAATCCATCGGATTTCAAGATACGATTTGTGACATACACTGCTGGCCAAAAGTATTCGCACCCTCGTTCCATTTGCGAAATGTCCTGATGGAATCGCTCTCCATGTTCATCACTTACAGAACATTTATCCTTATAACTTGAATGGGCTAAATCTGTGAACCAAGAGCTAACTGAAAGTTTTAAATGTCATTTCCGTTTTTTCCATGATGAAATGATCGGAAATAGCTATTTTCAAGTCGGAAAGATTTTCACTGTTGGCCAGTGTAAGTGCTCCGTTCTTTCGCGACTTATTAATCACTGATAGTCTTGCATGATTGAATCTTATATAAATCTAACGTTGCCCCTTACAATTCACAAACAAAACAAAGTAAAAACAATCCAATTAGACAACACGAACACAAAAGGCTCATATAAATGAACTTTGCCTAAACCGTCTAAGAAGCTAACAAAGTTCTGGTTCATTGATACCTATCCATTATCAGTGAGAGAAATGGTTTGTTAAAAGAACGCCGATAAATACAAGCCTATGTTCGTAACCAAAAAATGTTGAAAACTCCGATAAACAAAAAGGTTTACGTAAGCATTCCCTGAAAAGTGTAATATGCTAGATTCATTTCTCGATTTTATATGCACAAAAGTCTTGGTCAGGTTTGAACGATCCTTGTATGCGCTGAAGTGCGAAAAAAATTGACTGAGAACTCACTGGACTGTTTCGTTGGCCAGTGCCTAAATGGCAGGCCTCGCACTTAGAGAATGTTGTTTGGCAATTAGATATCGCATATTAGGAGACTATCTATATTAGGAAAACTTGACCCTATCCTAAAGGTGCAATAATATTTTATTTTCATATAACTGAACATTCAGAATTTAATATAGATACAAATTAATGTAGTGCGGATTTTTTAAAAACTAGTGGATGTTAGATATTGAGAAAATGTACATTAATTATTAAAGGCTATTTTCACGCAAAAATAGTTTATAGAGACTGTTTAATTCTTGCCATAAACACAAGAGCTGATTGATAAATAAGTTAATTAAAGATGCGTCATAGTTATGAACATATAAAAATACTTGTAAAATAAATAATTAAATGACAGAAAATTCAAATATTCCTCATCGGTTATTAAATTTCATTATTGCAGTCCAGTATATCCATATTAAGGAATATTTTGAAAGCATCAATGATGAATATTCTTTAGAGCTTGTGGCTGTCACGTTTGATATTAGGCGGTACATAAAGTTATAAAGAAAAGATACGATTTTAATTTGCAGTGGAAGTTTTAATTCAAATGCAAAGCTAAATGACTGGGAAATTGAAGAACGAGCCAAAAGGAGACCATATTAATATTTCTTCAAAATGGAATACAGCAAGATAATTAAAAATAAATAAACAAACACTTGAATGAAGAATAGCATTGTGATGTAAAACACTCTTGACACACAAACAGGGGTGTGAGCTTGATAGAATAGGCAGGAATTTAGTGGGTTTGAAGAATTCAATGTAAAACTGAAGATGGGAAGCCTACCATGCTCAGACTCCTGGAACGAAACACTTCACTTTCTGACGATCAAGAAGAATCTTCAGAAGCACTCATTATGAATACATAAGGATAAATGACGAAATAAATAACATTCAAAAATAAAGAAATGTTCTTAAGAACTTCTTTAAACAAATATCAAATGAAACAGACAATAACCAATAAATAATTTTCATAAAATAAATCTTAGGGTTTTCAATACGCAATTACCCTATTCATTGATCAACATACGCAGCCACACAAAAAAAGGAAATAGTCAGAGTAATTTCGGTGGGAAACAATTCGCATACTTCTTTCTAATATTTATCGTCCAGATCAATTGAGGATATTATTATAAGGCTGAAGCAAAGGATTAAACAAATGAAAGGTTTTGCCGGAAAGATAGGCACTTATCACTGTCTCGTAATGGACTCCACCACCTTTTCTTCTCGTAGACACGTCTCATTAGCTTGCGACGCTGATACTGGAGCTGGGTTAACGATGTCAATTGAATACTGAGATAAATCAAAACTATTAGAAATATTGTATTTATCGGACGTTAACTGGAGAATTAATGAATGCGGAGAAGCAATACCTGCCATCCACAGAGTACAAAACCAGCTGCTGAAACTTCACTTTTAACTGCGGAAAACTCATAAACGGTTCGTTATCCCAACCATGTTTATAAGAACTTTTGTTTTCATCTCGCTGTGGGAAATCACCACCAGAAGTTTGTGACAGGGGTTTAGATACACTCTGCATATTGAGCAAATCACCAAATTTTTCCAGATGCTCTATATGTGCTCCTTTAGTGACTCTACAGATATAGTGTCTGTAATCGAGTTCATTCCATACCCAATGAAACATGTGTCTGTTAAATTAGTAAAAGATCAGTGATACAAGCCTGGTAATATTATGTTCGCACTGTGAGTTAATCATGGTCAGTAGATCGCGGTTAGCTAATCAAGCACTTTCCGTTCGCACTGTATTCAAGGCAAATGACAGTTACCAAGCAAAATGGTGTTTTCTGTGATTTTTTTTCTTGCAATTACATCAATAGATGGTGATGAGGATAGCAACTGGCTTCCGCGGGCGTCAAATCTTGCCATTAGTGAAATTACGATGGGTAAAGCAGAACGTTCGATATGTGCTCGTACACGTGCTCGTTTAGCCTCTGAAAATGTTTCTCCCCAAAAGCATATAAGAGCTTTGGTTTCCTCATCAGACCATTTCCTGCTACGCTTTCGCTTAGCCGCCATGTTATATTTTCCTGTTTCTTGGCGCTAACGGATAGTGACGTCATTAACTGTGTTGTAGAAACCCGGTTACTTAACCCCATGCTTCTTAAACTGTGGTACACGCACCACCCGGTGGTACTTCAAGCCACTTAAAGTGGTATTCGCGTGGTACTTTTTCTTCAAAACAACACGGACGTAAATTAACAATTCACTGACAGTGATACTTCAGTTTACCAGTCAACTCACGGAGTGGTACTTGTTTAAAAAATCTTGAGAACCAAGGACTTAACCGAATCCTAACCGAGCTGTAAACGCGGTTTGTAACCAAGCAGCCGTACAGTTCTTCTTGATCGTGATCAAGAGGTAACCACGGTTACTTATCCGTGAATAAGGCTTAGTGCGAACATAATATAATTGAAGATCATCCAGTAAAAGCAACACAAACACACTCGGCTCTTTAAATACTCCCATAAAAAGAAGTCACAAGGGGTTAAGTTATGGAAACGCGGAGGCCATGGCAGCTTCTTTGATCATCATTTCCGACACGACACCACTCAATTTTGCGAATGTAGCCTTCTAGATTTGCCGGGTATTTTTCAAAAAAACTTTAAAAGTTAGTTTAAAAATTGATGATCGGGTCATCTCACGCACTAGATTTCTTTCTCTGATTTTATCTCAAAGAAGGTGTATGCGAAACCAATCCGAAGACCATAAATTCATTAACGTAAAATATTCGCAACATCGACTACCAACAAAATGTTGGAAGGTGTTGAGTTTGGCACAGAATGGTGATCAGGTTTAATGTCGGTAAATCACGAAATAATGCCTACAATAGAATACAAATACAATGCCAAAGACATATATGTTCAAGACATATTATTAGGAAATATGGATGTAGGATTTTAGAATCATCTAGTACTAAAAAAAAAGGTTGGATTTTTTTAAGATGTTGACAAAAATAAAAAGAAGAATGAAAAAATATTTTCTTTTCTATTCGCTTTTCATTTAAGTGTAAAGAAAAAATAAAATTATGACGATAAAATTATAAAATGAATCCTTTACTTAAAAAATTCACGTTTCTGTAATTAAAAAAGAATATTACGAATAATTGCAGTCGTCCTTGATTTCTCAGAGAAAAAGATGACAGCCGAGAGGAAGAAAGCTGTTGTATGTGTTTGGAGGGTTTTTTTTATTTTACCTTTTCTCTGCTGCTTATTCAAATCACGTTCACCGAGATGAGCGAGGAATAAAATTTTCTCAAAAAAGATGACAAGACAATCTGTTAAGTTCGTAATAAAATCCATATAGGGATAAATTAAGCAATTAAGAGTGCAATGGTCCGAAGGCTTTATCCGTCAAGGTGCTATTCATAAGCGCTAAAGAATGGGTCTTATGGTAAATGAGACAACCCCGAACGAATTTCATGTTACACTTTTCTCGTCTGAAGTCATGATCCGTCCGTCCGTTCGTCATCCCCCTCTCACCTAATTATGCCTCTTCGGGTTTTCTACCATTGAATTCCCGAAGAACCAACCACTCTCCTCTGTACACAGGGTGATTAGCAACGACTCCGAATGCATCAAATGCCGCCTCCTCCTCCTCCTTCTTCTTCACTTGTACACGATTAATTTTCCGTGTTCACTTAATGCATTCTGATGGCTACGTGCACGTCAAGTAAGGAGAACCGACACTCATCAAAAGTATAGAATATTAATAATCTTAACAACGTAACAAGCTTCGACTTGACTTTGGAGTGGAACATTCGTCTCGGCTTAAGTGGGTTAACAGAGAGAGTCATTTGCTTTCATTTTATTCAAAACGTAATCTCAACGCATTAATTCTGTAATTCAAATTTTAAATTTATTGTAGGTCAATAATGAACTTCTTAGTAATTTATTCATTACCTTTAGGATTCTTTAAACCGATAAAATTAAGTTTAATGTCATCGGGAGAAAATTTTATTATATCGTTAAAATTAAATTATGCATCCCAATCTTTCAAATCCAATTTATGTGGTTTTGATTAGTTCAGATTAGTTCACATGCATTAGTATTATAGTATTATTAAAAATTGTCGATAAGTTATTAAAATTACATTATTAATTAAACTAATGATGTAAAATTTAAGAATAAAAAACATTTAAAAAGTTGAATTAATCTAATCTTATTTTGACATTAACTCCACTTGAAACTGATAAATCAATACTTTCAAGAAGAACAAACAAGTTGAATAAATTAAAAAAAAAAAATAAACCGACTTAACAATGAAATTAATATGGGACCATCTTGGTACTAAACCGAATCCAATGTAAATAGAATTTTAAAAATCGGTTTACAAATGACGGAAATATCGTTGAACATACATAAAAAAATACATAGAACCTCCTCCTTTTTGAAGTCGGTTAATAAGTAAATCGTTTATTTTTCTCATCAAAAATTAAAACTAACAAACCGCAATTTTATCGACAAGAATTATAGTTACTTATTGATATGGGGAAAAATTACGAAAATATCTTTTTGAAACTTCATAACCAAAAAAGCTATAGAAAACTTTAAAAAAACACGATAATCGAGTTAAAGTCTTTATAAAATATTTTTCTTTAAAAATCTTTTTCTCAACAGCAATTAAAAAGAATTTGTAACTCTCTCTCTTTCTCCCTCCTCTGTGTGTGTGGTGTATGTGTATGTGTGTTTGCGTGCGTGTGTGTGTGTGTTGGAGGGGACACAATAAAGGTTTAACTCCATCTTGACAATATTGTTAAATTACCATCTTATATTTGCCGTACTTTTCTGAATTGGATAATTTCATGAATGAGATTTTACCGCAATGTTTGTTTGAGCCATTTAGACTATACAATAAAAAAAGACGATGTTGACTGAATTCATTAAATAATTTGGGATAAAAAAAACAGAGAATTAGATGTATTTTTATGTGCACACACAGATGAAGATAGTGAAAGTTTCAATTCTCATCATTCATAATCGACTGAATACATGCATCTAAATTTTTTAACTCCAAATGAACTTCCGCCCATCGATTTTCTTTAAAAGTTGGAAAGGCAATCCTGCTTTTGGGTAATCCATTCATTGGGTATATGCAATGAAACTCATTTGATATACAGGGTAATCACAGAAGAACTTCACACTTTTAAAAATTTATTACATCAAAGCTATTCAGAATATAGACACACCACATACGGACTCTTAAAGAAAAACTCTTGAAGTTTATTGTGACACAGTTAAAGATGTTCAATATGGCCCCCTGTCGTGGCACGGCATACATCAATGCGGTAGTCGAATTAGTCCCAAACCCGTATTAACATGTCTCCGTCAATCCCTCGTATCGCTACCGTAATGCGTTCTTTCAGCTCGTCTAGGTCACGGGGAAGGGGTAGGGTGAAGACCCCCATAAAAAGAAATCACAAGGTGTGAGGTCGGGGCTCCGTGGTGGCCACTTTGCAAGTTCCAGGTTATTGTTTGCTCGACCAATCCACCGCTGTGATTTCTTTTTATGGGGGTGTGAAAGGACAAGGTCTTCACCCTACCCCTTCCCCGTGACCTAGACGAGCTGAAAGAACGCATTACGGTAGCGATACGTGGGATTGATGGAGACATGTTAATGCGGGTTTGGGATGAATTCGACTACAGGGGGGATATTGAACATCTTAACTGTGTCACAATAAACTTTAAGAGTTTTTCTTTAAGAATCCGTATGTGGTGTGTCTATATTCTGAATAGCTTTGATTTAATAAATTTTTAAAAGTGTGAAGTTCTTTTGTAATCACCCTGTATAAGTCATTTAAAATATTTTGTGGAAGCAGAAATCAATACACATAAAGAAAATGTTAGATTTTTACATGGAATGTATTACTATTTAATTACATGGATCTTCACTCGTGTGCTAATGTATTACTATTTAATTAGGCCATCCGATGGCATCGTATCCAATTAACAAAAGTGAAGATCAGATATTGAAGAAAGGGATTATTTATTTAGCAGATAATGTCTTCACACATGGACAGCATAAGTTCCATGTCTCGAAACACAAAAGTTGGTAATTTTCACAAAATAAAGACACGTAGAATTATTTTATTACGAGAGAAATAGTTTTTAAAATATAATTTATAATCATAAATACGTCAATCTTTTGCCGTTCTAATTTCTTAGCAGATGCATGGTGGGTAAATTCAAATAAACAAGGAAAATACGAGTACTTCCTAAGATGGTTGAACTAGTAATCAGAAACAAATTAAACCTGAGATTAGGAATTAATTACTTATTATGAATGAATATTTTGACCGGATATCTTTCTTGGTTTTATTATTGATTGTTTGGTAAAAATCTACGATGATGGCAAGACTTACAATTATTAATGATTTCCACCTTTTCGGAACTTAAAGAAAACTCGCAGTGATTGCAAATAATTTGTAACTGACGGTGAAGTACTTTCTTTTTATCTTATTGCAATGTTGGAAAGACCTTTAGCACGGAATACAGTATTAGTTATTCGATGGCTTTATGTTAAAAATAATTCAAAGCCATAATCGTTTTAGAAAAACAACATTGTATAGGAAAAAGCCTTTATAAATCAATAATTTTGTTTTATTGATTCCATTTATGATGAAGACTATTAAACCTCCAAATTTGACGGACTTAGTGATAATTTGTACATCTGAAGAGAATCGTTTCGTTTAATTCTTCATATTCTAAACTGACAAATTTCACTGAACTTAAAAACGTCTTCTCTGAGGCTGCTCTAATGTTCTTTCGTATTTCCTCTATCACTGACGATCTCTTAGAGTTCAACGGCAAAAAAAGAATGCATAGAATGATACAGTTCAGTTTATGCCTATACAGGGTGTTGCAGATAACTACAGGGCAGAATAACGGGAAGCCTACCCGCTCGATTGCAGGGGCCGGCTCAGTCGCTTGGCAGAATGGAGGGAGATGAAGGTGGCCTGCAACAGCCAGCAGTTTCCACAGTCGGGGAGGGGGGGGGGTGAACGTCAAAACTGTCATGTTTTTGATAAAATTACCCAATTATCATTTGATGTCGAGCCGGCCCCTGCAATCGAGCGAGTAGGCTTCCCATTATACTGCCCTGTAGTTATCTGCAGCATTTCGGAATCACTGATGAAGGAAATTTGGTTTCCGAAATGTACATCTGAGTCAATGTGGATTAGTGTTTTCAGTGTTCCTTTAATTAGTATACTGGTGTCCACAGTTTCTGGCTTTTATTGTTTATACTAAAAAGATATTCAATTAAAAGATTAAATGAGCACACAATTTTGATCAAAACGAATATTTATTGGCCGAAATTCTCTTATCGATGCACAGTATTTCTGAATGATGATTGATAAACGCTCCATTATGCAATGAAGATTAATTGATTTCTTTGTCAATTCCCAAATACACACAGTGAATGGACCAGTAAAAGAGGTCTTATTGTATGGGTTAGACTTGATTTTTATTCTCAAGAGAGGCATCTGAAAACTTTTGGGTACGCTTAACCGATTCCGATAGGGAGTACATCAGTCCATGATGTGACAAGTAGATCGTGGGAGTATTTCGAATGTGACTTGGTCAGAGATCTACATACAAACTGTTTCTGAATGGTCTGTACAAACTTTCAGGATATATTTCAGGGAACAAAACAAGCAGAAAATGAAATATGAATATGGGGTCAAAAATGCTTCTTTCTAGAGTATAACGGTTTGAAGGTGTTCTGCAGCAGACGGAATGAATATTAAAGCGTATAGGGTTGTAAAATGTGTGATTTACGAGTATTTCTACGGTATAACAAAACAATACACTTGCTATAGCAAATGCTCAAAATAGCCTCCGTTAGATTCCAAGGAAGTTTGAAGAGAGCACAATTTTTCTCAGACGGTTCTTTGAATTGTCGTAGCTCTTTTTCTGCTATAACTCTATAAAGAAGCGTTTTGATCCACGTTCATATGATATTTTCTGCTCGTTTTGGTCCCTAGGACATATCCTGAAAATTTGTACAGACCGTTCAGAAACACCCTACATAAATACAGTATATGCCATATAGCATTGCATTGTAATAAAACACAGAAGACAAAAGTTATGTTAAATGCATTTGCTCCAAAACAGAAGATCATGGCAGGCAGCATCGTGATTCAACAAGTACAAAGCTACATATACCTGAGACAAGAGATCACCTTATAATAAACACTATACTGTATTGGTTATCGCATTAAAATATGTTTTTCTTTCTAGAATACTATTTGAACGTCTTATAGAGTCAATAATAACAAGAAATTAATCCTCCCGTGGAAGGTTCAGGAAAGTAGCGAAAGCGCTGAGATCATCTCTTTTTACCCTTTTATCTGCACTTTTTAACGCCTCCCCCACCCCCATTTTTTTAATCGAAAAATTGATTTTCTCTAACATATTACTTAAAAATGAAAAAGAGCTCTATCTTCTTTCGTTTCTCATCATTTCCGATCGAATGATATATCACCTGCCATATGTTGCCGTAGTTCTAAAAACCAAGTAACTGCCACCCCCATTACTCCGACTCCATTGGGACAATTTGGCCCAAACCTCATGGTAATGTAGATCTTGCTTAGAGGAATCTGCATACCGAATTTCACTCCTTTATATGCATAAATACGCGTAGACCTTTTGGTCCCCTCTAACTCCCACCCCCAAAATTCCGACCCCAGTGGGCCAATCAAAACTCATTTTCTTTTCTTCCTCTGTTGTTATCCTAGTATCCACAGTTTTGGCTGTCTTATATTTCTAAGATATTTAAATTGGACTGTCCTTCTCAGCTCCCTGATCACTGAACGTTGAATATTGACTTCATATCAGCCGTAAGGAGAATACGTTTATACTGGTGCCCGGTCCAAAAATAGAAATTTGGAGAAAACCCCCTATTGTTTTGCTTATATTTGAGAGCAACTGAAATTTAACTCATTCTATCGACGATATCTTTTTGAATTTTCACGAAATTTGCTTGGGCTTTTTACAAGAGTAGCTCTATACATTTGACTAATAAATTATGCAAAAGATATTCTGGTAACGCATGCGTAGTTAAACATCATTTAGTAAAAATGCTCATATTTCATCAAATATTAAGTATTTTTATATTCTGATTGCAGGGTGTTGTCTCTACTGTAGAGTGTCAAGTTTCCTGAAAATAACATTGCATTGGGTTGAAAACCCCTCCATGCTATAAACAAAAAACTTACGAAAACATTTAGTTTTTTTTAAAGAAACCTTTTTATCTCCATGAATGTACCTGCTATTCTCATACAAAGGAAAACAGATAAATAAAGGAAGCCTCATTAGCATATGCTACAGCTACAACGTATTTCAAGCATTATTTTTTACAGGGTAATCCCAAACATTATTTTTTTGGTTCACTTCGTTGCTGGTCCCCTATTTGCCTTCGGGAGAAAACCTTCGCTGAAATATATGAGATGTAACATCCTCTTTACACCCCCGAACTTTCAGGATAATTCGTCAAGTATTTTTCTAGATATTCGACAAAACGTCTAAAATCGAAAGTGTCCGATTACATTTGGCTAGATAGTGTAACTTTGAAAAGATGATCATATTTCAATCAGAACTATTTAATAAAAGAATGTCAAAGTTGATATTTATTTAAACGGTCATTCATTGGTTCAATTAACCTCATTTTCTATCTAGAAATTTAAATTTTATTTTTTCTTAGTTTACTTAATTTGTAACTAATCTCTACAACATTACTTAACGGAATTTGTACTTCATCATTTTAAATGCATAGTTGGAAAAGTAAATGCAAATTTGAAAAAAAAAACCCACTAAAAATAATTAACATTGAACAAAAATTCTGTTTTACAACAAATAACCATAACCTTAACTATGGGATACAACCAATATTGTGCTTTAAACTTCCGTTCCGATTACGAAAAGTTTTCGTATATGATCGATACTGATAATGATTGTTTTTGGGTATTTTTTTTTTTGTTTCTAGCCAAAGAAACAAATTCTCAACTAGCAAATTATAGCCTATGACAGAAAGTTTATGCACCCCGAGAAATAAACCAATCTCAAACGTAAATACATTTTTTCTGCATATGCAAATGATCAAATGTATTTGGACACGGCCCGGACAGTGCAGGACTCAAATTTTATTTTCATACACAATACAGCCGAAAAGAGGAAGTGCGGTCTGGGGTGTTATTCCATTAGGTACATCACAACAATACGTTGAGGACATATTACGAGGGCGTATTGAAAAGCAATGCCTTTATGGCGGTAACTTTTTTATTTAGTAATCGATTTCAAAATTCTTCTTGTATCTAATACTTACATTTGTCCTCTATATAATGCACTATTCACTTTTTGACATAGTCCCCATCCCTTTCCACGCGTTGGCGCAGTGCTTTGAGAAGGTATAGGATAATATTGGTTTTAATTATGTTTATTAACTAAGGTACAGTTAATTAATTAATTAATCTATATATATAAAAATGGATGTATGTATGGTTATGTATGTATGTATATTTATTTGTCTCTTATACAAATCTACAGTTTTATTCCGATCTTGACAAAATTGTGCACACTTGAACTTCAAAGTAAGAGGAAGAGCGCTGTCTACCTGAAATTTCTCAAAAATAATTAATAATGATTTGTTTAATGAGTTAAATAAGTTGCGCAGTTTTTTTCCTTCAAAAAGAGCTTTGTTTTTGAGCTCAAGAATCTCTTTCCACTTTGACTATCTATCAATCTTTCATTCCTTTTTTATTGTTGGGGCTGTTTTATGTGCTTGGAGCTCAAGAATCTCTTTCCACTTTCACTCTCTGTCAATCCTTCATTCCTTTTCATTGCTAGGAAGGTTCCATCTGCTTAATAAAAGGGGGAGGGTATGCGCAAATGCTGAGGCTGAGCGGGTTCTTAAAAGGTTCTTAAAACCTTTGAACTCAGATTCGCCTTTACTTTCATTTTCAGTATCAATGAAAAACCTCTTCCGCAGGCAAAGAGATTAGTATATTTAGAGTGGAATAAAAACGGCGCCATCTTTAGAAGCTAATTGACAATTGAGGAAAAGAACTTGAAATTTGAGGGAAAAAAATATTCTGATTATTACATTCATGGTGCTGCATGCAGGAAATAGATTTAGTCTAAAGTTAGCTTACATTATGATATGCTGAAAAGCAAAAATTGAATTCGCTCTTTTGTGAGTCTGTTTGACTGCCCGTCTGCATGTCCGACGAAGACTCGAGAATGCTTCAACACTTTCAAATTCTGTTTATGACATGCGTACGAGTTCCTACCTGAGCTCACCTGTTAAGCTTGGCATTGAATTCGGACTAACAGTTACGGGACTTTTGAGCCCAACCCGTCTCCCTTAAAAATTTTTAATTAGCAATAACAGGCATGAAAAAAATCGCACACTTACGGAAATGACGAGCCCAAGACGGAAAACACGTTCTTTTCGAATTGAAAAGATAAAAGGCTTGGAGTACGTGACCGTCATAGACGAGTCAGGGACACATTTCTTATTTAAATTGCAGTGCTGTTAGTACTAAACTAAAATGTGGTTAATCTTAGGGCGATTGAAATAAATGGCTAAAAAAAGTTAAATTGAAAAAAGGCCTACAGCTAAAAACGGCTCAAAAAGGCTAGCCCAATTGAAAAAAAAAAGCTAAAAACTGTTAGGCCTATTGATAAAAAAGGGCTAAAAAATGTTAGGTCTATTGCAAAACAGGACTGAAAAAAGTTAGGCCTATAGAAAAAAAAAGGACATAAATGCTAAACCAATTGTTAAAAATGACTAAAAAATAGTTAGGCCTATTGAAAAAAAAGGGATAAAAAAAGAAAGGCATACAATAGGTAATTGCTGTTAGGCCAATTGTTAAAAACATATAATTGATGTTATGCCTATTATTGTTTTCAGCTAAAAAATGTTAGACATATTGAAAAAAAAAAACTAATAAATGAAAGTGCTGATGTTTTCAACAAAAAAGGCTAGGCCTTTTGAAAACCCTAGCTAATTTATGTTAGGCCTAAAATTATAATAAAAATTACTGTAAGTATTGTAAACGTCTGTTGAAATCTTATTCATGTTGTTTACGGCCTCTTAATGTTGAGAACGCGAGAAGCTATGACAAACGAAAAGGAACGTGTCATTAATTTAAACGCAAACGAAAATATAATTGCGGTATACGTCATTGCTGAAAAGAAAACAACTGAAATATTAAAAAATTTTCTAACCTTTTTTCATGGGTTCATTTTCACTGAATGTTGAAAATTCAGAAATTGCAAAATTTCATCCAAAAGGAGCCCGAGCAACACCGGGTAAATAAGCTAGTAAGAAGTAAATTTAAAACATACATTTGCTTCTCAACTTTAGAATAAACATAAATATATTTAATAGGAAGAAAAAATAATTTATAATGAAAGTGCATGTATTTGAATACAAGTTTTTTAATGAATTTTTAGCCTTTGGAAATTAATTATTGAATGGAGGACAATTTTCATAACTTCAGGTTGTACAAAAAATCATTAAGGTATCAATCTATACAGGGTGTTTCAAAATTATGTACAATAAATTTAGTGACATATTCTTCAGGTCAAAAGAAGACGAAAATGTTCTATAGCACTTTGTCTGGAAACGATTTATTTACGCGATACAGCCAACTAAACCCGTGGCTCCAAATTACAGGAATTGTTCAAAGTGCCCGCCACCAGCTCGCACGCACGCTTCGGCTCGTTGCATGAGCGACCGTCTGATGTCATGGAAGAGTTCGTCGCCAGCATTACGAACGGTTTGGAAGCATTTTCAATTCGTTGTCGCAGATCCATAATGTTAGGAACTTCTGTGCTGTAGACGATCGTTTTCACATGACCACACAGAAAAGAGTCCAAGGGATTAAGGTCGGGTGATCTTGCAGGCCAGGCTACCGGTCCACCTCGACCTATCCACCGATTCGTGTATGCAGCATTAAGGTGTGCTCGCACAACATGGCTGAAATGTGCTGGAGCGCCATCATGCATGAACCACATGTTAGATCTTATCAAAAGAGGAACATCTTCCAGTAATTCTGGCAATGCATTCTGCAGAAACAAAAGATACGTTCGCCCAGTCAATCGTGGCGGCAACACATAAGGGCCAATTAAGTTATTTCCGACAATTCCACACCAAATGTTCACGGAGAAACGCTCTTGATGCGCTCGAGCTCTGGTAACATGTGGGTTAGCATCTGCCCAATGGTGCTGGTTGTGAAAATTTACGATTCCTGTCCGGGTGAAGGTTGCTTCGTCCGTGAAAAGTATCTGGCTGAGACAACTAGGGTCTGCAGCATGACGACGTTGTATCCATTGGCAAAATCGTTGTCGGTGTGGATAGTCCGTTGGGTTCAGTGCCTGAACCAGTTGCAGATGGTATGGATGCAAAAGCTGACGGTGAAGAATGCGCCAAACAGATGAGTGCGGAATGTGTACCATGGAAGAAATACGACGGGTGCTTGTCTGTGGTTCATCATGTATGATGTCAATTATCACATCCTCCTCATCCGGCGAATGTGCTACAGGCCGCCCTTGTCCTGTTTGACGGCCAAAGGAACCATGCTCCCTCAAATGTCTGTCGACAGATACAAATGTTCGGTTATTTGGCAAACGTCTATTCGGAAAGCGTTCTTGGTAGAGTCTTCTTGCTTCCACAGCATTTCCGTCCGCAAGACCATACATTAGGTGCATGTCAGTGTATTCTGCACTGGAATACGTGTACATGACTTTCTTTTACGTAAATCGTAATGCGTATGTCAAAGCACGCAAACGTTCTGAAATTGATATTCCTAGTGGATGTACAGTAGTGAAACTACAGTAATGGAAACAACCGTACACAACTAATGGAACAACCCTAAAGTAGGTTTAAATGGAACAAACCACTCAACCTAGTGTTGGGTCGAAACGCTGGAACTGCTAAAATATCGTCCGCTAACTACCGTGATTCCCTACTGTATGGATATTGGATTACTCGCAAACAAATCGTTTCCAGACAAAGTGCTATAGAACATTTTCGTCTTCTTTTGACCTGAAGAATATGTCACTAAATTTATTGTACATAATTTTGAAACACCCTGTATTTAACCAGCATTTATCATTAATTATACAAGTTTACAAATTTTACTTTTGTCTTCCTCCAGAAAAACTCATATTTTTGGGACTTGTAAGTCTACCCTTGACAAATTTATAGACATACTTTTTTTTTATCACGTCTGGTTGTTTGTAAACTAAAGCCATTTATTCCTGTTGACCATCCTGTGAACTGTAAAGAGTCTTAGGAAATAATGGCAAATGTACTAGAACTTATTAAGTATCAAGAATGCAATTGCAAGGTTTGTGGAGATCTTAAAGTAATCGGTTTATTATTGGGTTTACAAGATGGATACATAAACTATTCTTGTCTTTTATGCTTATGGGATAGCCGAGCCAGAGAGCAGTATTACGTTAAAAGAGTATGGCCGGTTAGAAATGAATTTATTCCTGGAATAATGAATGTGAAATACATTCCCTTAGTTCTACCAAAAACATAATTTTACCTCCCCTTCACATTAAAAACTTTGTAAAAGCACTTGACCAACAAGGAGCTGCATTTAAGTACTTGCAAAGTGTTTTTCCAAGGTTATCCGAAGCCAAACTTAAAGAAGGCATATTTGTTGTCCCATAAATTAGAAAAATTTTAAGGGAAGACAAATTTTAAAACTGTTTATCTGAGGTTGAAAAGGCTGCATGGAAATCTTTTAGAATGGTGGTAAAATGATTCTTGGGAAATTAAAAGAAAGTGAGAACTATAGACAAATTGTCTACAAGCAAAATTAACCAAAAGTATCACAAAATAGGTGTTAATATGTTAAAAATCCACTTTCTGGATTCACATCTTGAGTTTTTTCCTGAGAATCTAGGAAGCATGAGTGATGAACAAGGTGAACGTTTTTATCAGGACTAAAGCAGCTTGAACAGCGACGCAAGGGATGAGCATGTCTTATAGAGCCATTGTTGCTGGTGATAAGGGAAACTGACTCAAAGTTATACAAAAAGATCAGTAAAGCGATGTAGTTTGTTTTGTGTGAAAAATCTGTTTATTTACATGTATTATAAATTGGGAATAAATATATATTTTGAAAATATTACATGAACGAAATTTCATGACAATAAATTTGGATTTAGCGATCCCCAAAACAAACCCTTTCGTCACTGGGGGGGGGGGGGGGAACAATTCTGTAAACTAGTGTTATCAATTTATTTTATTCAAATACATGAACTTTCGTTATAAATTATGTTTCTTTCTTTTAAATATGTTTATGTTTATTCTAAAATTAAGAAGCAAATGTATGTTTTAAATTTATTTTAATTATGTTTACTTATGTAGGCTCAAACCCTAATCCTTAAGGAAATTAACATATGTCGCGAGTTTGAATTTTAACTTGTTATTGAATAGCAACAGAACGATTAATTTTGTCATTCACTTATCTCAATTTGAGGTAATAATTCTACTTATCTTCCCCAAATTTCTGGGCACCATATAGCATGCCTTCCCAAAGCGTAAACGTTGATTATAATCAACCGAATTAAACTAAATGGTACTTACTCTGGTATATTTTACGCGGTCAGCCATTAAATGCATTCCAATTGAGATGATTTTTTAAGGTCTTGTTTTGATTTTTAAAGAGCATTGTAATCTGTCTTTTGACTGAAAACGTTTAAGAATGTCTTCAACGTCCTGAAGAATCTTTAAGTCAAAAATATCGAATCGGTCTTTATTGCAAAAAAGGGAAACTCGCCTTATCTTTTTTTAACTTCGAAAGCTTCATTAAATTTCTGTTGAGTAGTGGCAATTTTTACTCCTCCTCCTCAACTCGCTCTTCTTCCTTTCTACAAGTCCGAAGAAGCTCAGAGAGAGAGAGGAGCAAAGGCGCTGCGTCGTTCTATGCGCAACAGTATTCTATCAAGATGTATTTCTCTGTCGTGACTCGTTGACCTTAGCTAAATGAATATGCGTTGTTTAAACAATGGTTTTCATGACGTCATTACCAGATCCTTGCCTTGTAATTTGCTTGGCTCGCACTATTGGGTGGGTCACGGCCTGACAGAGGGAGCTGCCTGTCTGCGCCGCTCGGCTCCTTCAGTCGGGAGGTTTATCTGTTGTTCTGATCGAGGGAGCGTTTCACGCCCGGCTGCCCCCCGTGACGAAAGCACTGCCTCTATCACTCCATCCTATTCCGTTTGAAGAAATTCCTTTTTTTTCCCCTTTCGTAATCATCTAGTTCTCTCGACGCCGGCAACAGACAGATTTTATGGCCGTATAAATCACCGTCACCCCCGCATATACTTCTGAACTTTGCTCATATGAACGACGTGAACCAAGTTCATCCGTCTCGCAAGAACCACATCATTAACTCACGACTCGTTACGAAAAGATTCAGAAAAATGATATTATCGCAAATTTTAGAATGCCTCCTTTTTTGTTTGTAAGTTTCCCTTTTTTTTCTCCCTCTCATTATTTTTATTATTTTTTATGCCTCTTCTAGGCATTAAGCCTCTATCTCCCAACAGGGTTCATCGACGAACTGTTTCGTATATCATCCCAAGACAATTATTTTCCGGTTCTATGCTTCCGTTTAATATCGGAAAGAATGAATTGCAAATTTTTGAGTTACGAAGTTTCCCGAAGATTCCCGACAGTGTTTATATTCAGGGGGAGGAAGAGCGAGATTCCATTATACAGGATCCACCGAATCTTTCCAGAGATCTTTCCTAAATTGAATTTATGATTCAAGTGGGGATTGTTTTGACTTTTTTTTTAAACTTGAACAAAGGTTTTTCTCCCTCTCTAATCTTCATTACAGAAAACAACATTTCTTGCTAATGATTTATATAAAAGGTTTAAATCAATGAAAAATGCGTTTAACTTTATTAGAAAAAAGAAAAAAATGCAAAAAAAAATATGTGCCTATTTTATTTTAAAGCTAAATCTTCGGCGCAATAAATTGAATCAATTTAATTAATTGGAAAATAGGGAATTCTAAATTTGAAACAAAGTTCAGTCAGTTAACAACATGCAAATACAGATTCTCTTCCACACACATTACACTCAATACAAATGCGGATGTAGTGTATAAATTATGCGGGAATTTAATATATTGTAATAAATCATCTTAAATCTAACAAACGTAAGCAATATATTACGATTTATATAATACTACGAAATAATTTTTAAATACAATAAAGCCTTGATTATTCGAATCGGATGGGGCCGGACTACCTTCAGATAATCGAAATTTCAGATAATGGAGAACGTTGAAAATAGCCGTCAAGATCAGAAATTGGTACTTTAAGAAAGGAACTACATTCACATATATTTCATTTAAAAATGATACCAATATACAACATAGTATTTGCCATTCACATAAATGTATATGGTAATGATTAATTTTTGCATGGTTTTGAGTTTTTCTCCGCCATGCACCGTTTCTTCAGAATTTCAATTGTATTCTTGGTATAGAATTCTATTCACATTCATACGTTATATGCAAAAATTCGTTTTCTATGGAATATTAACAACCCAGAATAGTGGAGACTCTTTATTGATTCTTCCAAGCTGAGTTTAAAGGCAGTGTTCCTTCAGATATCCCTCAGTTCTAATAGAATACTCAGTTAACAAAAAAAGAGCTTTATGTAACTATGCTGATATGGCTACACGAAGTACTGCTGTGTTCCATACGAGTGGTCTAAGCTAAACACCTATATTCCAGCAAAATCTTCACATAAGCCATTATTAAATTCTGAAGATTATATCTCCCATACCATATTAAAATGGAATTACGAAGATATCTATGAGGAAGCTTTTGCATACTTAAGGTCAAAGCTCCCCAAAATCAAGTTCTTAAAATTAAGATGTATAACAATGGCAGGACTAAGCACAGTTGTGATTTTTTCCCACACTTTATGCCTATTCGCTTTACATAGATTTTATGTCCAGGAAGTCAATCGCTTTACATAGATTTTAATGGGCACCTGTACACTCTTCGTTAAGCTTTATAGAGAATATGAACATATCATGTGACGTTATCAACTTTTTTTTTCTCTGCTAGACAATTTTCTCTTCTGTCGGTTAACACTCCACGTGACTAAAAGCTTATCAAACCATGCCTTAATTGTCTTTAAGTCTGGTGGCTCCTGTTCGTACGTTCGTCTGAAATTCCTTTGGACGGTAATCGGTGATTTCGTTTCAGCGTACCATATCGCGCATGAGCTCTCTCTTGTGCTATTGTCACCTTTGCTAATTAGTTAAATAAACACTTACAACAACAGAATACAAAACTTTTGGAATTGCTCTTCATGACATCGCAAACCGCAAATATCTATGGCTAATAGTCATCGTACAATTAACATTTGAAATCAGGGAGGTTTCATGTAGACGCCCTGTACTTATTTATAACATATCATCGAGTTTCTATAATATTCCTCTTAACGGTGAGGATATTTCACCAAAGTAATTTCTATGGTATATTTTATGACATTTTCAAAAGGAAATAATATTTATGGCTTTTTAGATAAAGATTATACCCTAATATAATATACAGTATACACGGAATGCTCCAAAAAGGATTCATAAGCTCATTAGCATACTGAAATTTATTGTATGACATTATGTAGCTAAACGCATCAAGTTTTAACTCGGACGGTGAGTTTGTTTTCATGCAATTATCATTGGAGATATGGCAGCTATCCCAAACTTATTTTATATAGTGGAACGATTCAGTGGGACCGATGGCTTGTCACTTGGTAGCCAGATTTGATCCTTCGAGATTTGGTGTGTGTGATATTAAGTTTCGTTAAAGATATCGTAATCTTATTCCTCAATCTCGCTGAGCTGAAAAACCGGCTTACAACTGCAGTTGCACAAGTAATATCTGATATAATATAACGCGTTTAGAGAGAAATTGATTTCCCTATCAATAAAAAATTAAAAAAATACTGCTCCTGACAATATTTTTTGTTCGCTTTAATTTTTATCTTTGATATTTATTAATTCAATAATTTCTTTTTGTAATTCTTGATTGCATATTTGATCATATTAATTTTTCTCATCATTTTCTTTCTTCTTTAATCTAAAACAAAATTCTGTTAGGATATTCTGTACTTACAGAGCGAACGATTGAAGCATAATCATAGAAGGGAAGTAGTGAAACTCCGTAGTTCCCTACGTTCCACCGCATGATGGCGCCACTGCTGTTTTGGCTCCAAGCTTATTTTCCAGTTAACTTTTATTTACAAAATGATAAAATCTAAAACGAATGACTACATATCAAAAATAAAATTTCAATTGTGCATTTATTAAACTTTATTGTCTTTTATTATTAATAAATTTAAAACAGAATTATACTCTTAAAAAATAAATAACAGTTCAAGTATAATCAGAGAAAGAGTTCAAATATTAAGAGCAGTTTTGCAAATTTGTATGAGTTTTACTTTTCACTGCATTACAAACATCTCTTCTCAATTCTCTCGCCAAAAAATAAAAAACTAGTCTGGATATAATAAAAAATACAGGGTGAACAAAATACATTCGTTAAACATTTAAATTCTCGTGGCCACTCCTTACAAGACGTTAGTTTTTATATTCTTCATAACAACTTCCATAACAAAAAAGAAAGAAATCAATTCGAGTCCTTTTCTCATGAAATTCAATTCCCTATAATGATATTAACCTTCGCAAAGGCACCATTCTTTCATTACCTTTCCCCCACTCCCCTCTCCCTCCAAGTATTCTCTAATTTGTGAAGGGGCTTTCTACAGCTTCTTTTAGTGTCTTTGGCTTTCCCTCCGTACATTTTTCTTCCCGGCCCCCCCCCTCGAATGGCCCCGGTAGATAAGACGTCTTCTAAACCTCTATTATCACTTTCACTCTATCCAAAACGTCAGTTTTTTTTTTTTTACAGAATCTTACCACGCTGTATTCACTTCTTTTTAATAAATTAAGTATAAATTTAAAGAAACATTTTGTGTACCATAATCGAGATATGAGAGAACTATGATTATGCATCTATTTGATTTTTCTTATTCAATTTATTTTTTAAATATACTTACTTTCATTAACAATTTATTTAACTACATAACAAAGAAAAAATAAATAATATTTGTTCTACAATATCTTTTAAATCAAATTAAATAAACGACCCAAACTGCAAAAGAATTCCTGCGATTGGAGCCAAATCTGCAGCAGCGCCACAGTTTCACAAAACTCCCGCGCAGACAATTTCGAGTGACTGCACACTTTAATGTTCGGTTGCAATTTTTTCTACAAATACCTCATCAAAAATTGTAAACTAAATTTTTTAGTTTACTTTTAACTCTAATAAAGAAATGTATACAACAACTGGTTTCAGATAAGCATTAAATCTTCAGTAATAAAAAATTAATTTCTTCTATGTCAATGTAAAAGCATAAGGAAGTTTCTACGATTATGATTGAAGTAAAGAAAGAGCGCTGAAAATTGTGTTGCAATTTACCTCTAATGTCAATTCGTTGTGAGCCCTCACATTTTGACTTTCATGTAACTGTTTCCCCATCTTGATTATTTACATATTTATTAATGAACTAATAGTTTGTTTCATTTTAAACTTCCACAATGTATTTTACGATTGTAATGAAATTGTATAGGTTGATTTAAATGCCAAATCTATCCGCCAGATGGCATTCGCTACGGTTTATCTAGTTTATTTACAAAAGTTTAGTGAAGATGAAAGTTAAAGACTTGAAAGAAAAGCTTCAGTTAATAGGAGCGAAAACTGACGGAAATAAACAAGTATTGACTAGCAGTGGGCAAATTTTATAATGAATTACGATTTACGAAAGTGACGATGCTAAATATTGGGCTAGGCTACGACATCTCATTTAACCTCACTGAATTTTTCGATCTGTAGGAAATCCATGAAAAACTTGAGATTTTTGTTTTTAACATTGTTGTTCGAACACTGTGGAACTGAACAATTTACATGCATGTTCTTATACAGTATTCTTAACATTGCCGAGATTTTCTCCTCATTTCGTCCATAGCGTCATAGCCTCAGATACATAAAGCGTAGGCGCTACCATCTATACTTAAATCAACCTATTGTTTGGACTTGAGTTATTGTAGAGAAGATGCCTTTCTAAGAAAATCAGCGGGGTGAAGCTGAATTGTTGATGGTAAAGGGGACAATTGTTAAAGAAAAATTAGGAACCTTTTTTTTTTTTTGTTTTTTTTTTTTTGATGAACGGGACTGGCCGATGTGGAGAGAAGAAGGCTCTCCATTTTGAATATTTTTCCTTGTTCCCGATATAAAATGAAATTCAAAATGATATTGAATACATTCTGATGATTGATGTCCTGTTAAAGGAGAATTACATCTTTGAATCATTTCTGGGACTATATAAGGAGAATTGTAGAGAATTAGATATTTAACTTCTGGGCCAGTAGACATGGAATTTGACGTTGATGATCCATCAGATATGATTGGTACATGTTAGTGAGCCACAATGATTATTCTGATGTAAGCGTGAAGATTGGAAGTTTATGGCATAGTATTTGACAAATATTGCATATTGTGTTAAATGATGTTTGAATTTTATTAATATAATAATTGCTTATTGGGTATTGTATACTGTCTACTTGTTTCATTTGAGTTATCTTAAGCTTGGACACGTTATTTTGGAAGTGATTGGCCGATAAAACAAATATTTAATATTTGATGAAATATGAGCATTTTTACTAAATAATGCTTAACTGCGCATGCGCAAGCGTTACCAAATTTGCATAATCGATAATTTATGAGCCAAATGTATAGAGCTACTCTTATAAAAAGCGCAAGCAAATATCGTGAAAATTCTTAAATATTGTTAGTCATTGATCGAAAGGCATTTTCATAAACAATAATTGTTCGATACATCGTGAGATTTCTGGCATGTGTTATATTTATTTCTCTGTTGAATAAACATCGATATTCCAATTGGTAAAGGCGTCGAGCATATGACATACGAGATTCCTGGTTCGAATCCAGGTTGCAGAATTTTTCCGTACATTTTTTTCAAACCGATATTGACTGGTTAATTCTTGCTATTTCTCAGGATCATTCCTGGTTGTCCCACAATTGGGCCGATACAAAACCCACTATGGCTTCAGAAAGTCGCGCTTTAATATATTCAAAATTTAATTTCAAACATACAGTATATTCGATATTAAGGTAATTTTTCTTCATAAATCACGGGAACAGAACAAATGTAATTTTATTTGCATTCCGATTTATTTTACAAGACTTAGAACATCCCATTCTGTTGCAGCGTAGTCATTGAGAACTATGCATTATTTATTTACAGTATCTGCTTCATATTGTTTGACGTAACCGCGGGTACAATGGTTTATTCTTCAAATAGCCTTTTGTAAAAATATGACTTTAATCTTGTAAAAGTGCGGCTATTGAGTTTAAAATATCGCATTATATGTCAGGCCTCTTATTTCTGCTTTATGGGCTTATTTCGCCTTATATAATTTATTAATGTTTTTAAACTATTTATTTTCGCCATTCGTTTATTGGAACGGGTCCTACATCAAGAATATAAATAATTATATAGAGCATATCGATTAGAATCTTTTTTAGAAAAAATATAAACGTGGAAACCTTATGAGAACAGAAAATAATTAAAACGATCCTTAGATTTTGAGGTGTCAATGAAAATTTACGTTATACCTGACCTCAGAAACTCATAACCAATATTCAAAATGTCCTCTGCGTGCTTCTACATACGCATTGATTCTTCGGATTATTGACTATCGCACCCGTTCAAATATTTCTAGACGGTGCGAAGGTTTCGGCAGAAGGAATATCGGCTGCATACACCAATTGTTTTAGATGGCCCCACAGATAAAAAACCAAAGGACTGAGGTCGGAGGAATGTGCAGGCCATGGAACTGGTCCTCCCTTACCTATCCATCTGCCATGGTAAATATCAGCCAGTGCAACTAGAACAATCCTGCAATGGTTAAACGGAACACCTTGCTACTACACAAGTGAAACGTTGAAGACAGACTAACCCAAAATGTACACAGATGACAAATGTAAAGAAGTCTCCATGGCAACAAAGCACCATCTGGTTGGTTACAAACTTCTGTGATGGATTGTACCTGAAACCGCGTTGAAATCTCATTAATACCTCAAAATCTAAGAATTTTCGAAGTTATGAACTATGTTTCTTGTTTTGGTGCGAGAAACCCACCCTCCAAGTTTGTAAACGTATTTTTGATACACCCTGTATATGTATACGTTAGGAATTCATGGTGTAATAAAAAGCTGGTCATGTTCTGTTAACTATACATTAACTCTTGTGAAGCTATGCCGCGTAGATCCAAACTTGCCGTGTTCCAACGTGGACAAGTCATAGGATGCCATGTGTAATCTTTCTGAACGAGGCATTGCATCCAAACTGGATATCCCAAAATTGACTGTAGCAAGAGATGGAAGCAAGACGGTGCAATAACAGAGAAAAATGTCCCGAACGACCGCAGAAACTGACAGAAGATGCCTGGTACGATATGTCAAGAACTCTCGCACTTCCTCTGCTGCTTCGATCGCTGAAGAAGTTGGAAATGCATCTGGGAGCGCCTTTAGTAACAAAACTATCCGCATGGAGTTGCGTATGTTATTAAATTAGAGCAGCTGTATACAAGCTGTTGATTACAAATATTAATGCAAAGGAGTGTCGACCGTCGTTCCTGGATCGGTGAAGAACGGAAAACTGTTCTTTGGAGTGATGAGAAACGTTATTCACTCAGCCAGTCTGACGGATGTGGTTAGGCGACATCCCGGAGAACGGTTTTTCCATACTGTGTTGTTCCAACGGTGAAGTTTGGTAAATGGTTGTTTTTCATGGTTAGAACTCAGCCCATTGGTTTTTGTTCTTGATATCATGTATACTGACGTGTATCTCGATGTTCTGGATAATTCGGCCCTGCCTACATTGTAGCAATACTATGGAGGTGACGGTTGTTTGCTTCAACAGAACGACTCTATGTTATACAACTAAGCGTGTGCAGGACTGAATTCGTGAAAATGAGGTGAATTTGCTTGATTGGCCTGCTCAGATCCCCAATCTCAATCCGATCGAGCACTTGTAGGACGTACTAGAGCGACGAATACGAAAACGCAAACCACGCCCGTCTTCGCAACAATCTCTTCTAATAGCCTTGCAAGAAGGATGGAGAGCCATTCCTGCCCAGACTTACAGACAAATTCTGGAAAGTATGCCATGGCGTGTTGACATTGTAATAAAAGCAAAAGGAGGGCCTACCTGTTAATAAATAAAATAATAAAGCAATTTTTCTGAAAAACATGCGGCGTCTAAGAAATGTATAAGCTTAGGAGATCCTTCTGCTGTAAGTACCGCACTTGTGCTTTATGAATTTGTCACTTGATTATTACTTACTTAAATAATATCTTTTAAGTAAATGAAAAGCTACTTCAAATTTTAAGCTAAACTATTCAATAAATAATTCAGAGCATAATGCTTTTACTAGAACACAAGGTTTCAGATTAATTAATTACACTGATTTTGTTAGCCTATAGCAATTCTACATCTTGGTTACTCGGAGAAAATCCTGAATTTTAAAAATGTAATATTAGATGACATTGTAGGGTTTTATAAATAATTATCAGGGTAGAGATGAAATAAATAATTTAAAAAGGCTACTTTAAAAATCTTTCATTTTCCGTAAATATTCGAACGAGATACGCATGGATGTTGTCGAATCGTCAAGATTTTTTTGATCATTAGAATTAATATGAATATCAGAGACCTAGACTTACGCAAGTACCAAAACCGATGAAAATCTCGTGTTAGACAATTTTTGTTCCTTTCAAAATCGTCCTTCAGTCGCCTACCTTATAAGGAGGAAAACGCTCACGGTGGTACAAATGGAGATAATGCTAGGAAGATTTGTTCCTTCCAAGAATCTACGAACGCGTTTTCTCTCCACTTTTGGAATTGCGTCTACAGGCGGACGGACAATCGGACAGGCGGATATTTGGTTTGATATCATGCAACAAATATCTTTTAAATTTTGTACATATCTAAATCGAGCAAAAAATTCTTGAAAACACTTACCAGTTTTATTGCTGTTATCCATGCGAACAGTAACAAGATACACCAGCAGTTCTGTGTATATAGGTAAAGTTGGACCCATTACTTGTGCTTCCTATGTGACTCTTTGGATTAGTTTTGAGAATGAACCCGTCCATTTGCAGTCATCAAATAGAGCTTTTTCACTACGCGTCATCGTGTCGTCATTGTGATGTCATCGACACGACGCCGCCATATTGGATAACAAGCAAACAGGTACTCGCTTTCTTCGCTATCAGTTCGCTACTCGCACACGCTCTGGAATTCATTATACAATGTCTTTTTGCTGCATCTTAGGATGTTCTAATTTCTAGAGATGGATTAAAATATTTTTACAGAATACCTGTAGTTCAGAGGCACTAAGATAAGCTAATCTTCGAAATAACACAGAGGAGAAGAAGAGCTTGGCTCGCCGCGATTAAAGAGTTGTACTCCACAACTGCGACAGTATAAAATACTGGCGTGTCTACTAATCATTTCTTAGAATGAAATTCAATCTGGATACTACTTACAGAAAACGCTTGTTTAATTAAATAAAGGCTGTTCGTCGTAATTTTCCCAAAGGAGTCTGGTGTATCAGAAATTGATAAAGTTCAGATTAGCGGCCCCAATTTTCTCGGCTGACATCGATCAGCCTCATCGCGTTTATGTTCTGAATTTATTATCGTAACATATCTAATTAATATGTAAATGATTTATCATATTATGGAAATTATATTTTAAGAAATTTATGTAGGAAAAAATCACGAAAGTTCAATGAAGGTGTACGTTAAATGATGGGCGGCCATGCCGGCATAGCCCCCTAAATAGTAAATGGGGGCTATGCCAGTGGTTGCCCGTTAGCCGAAGTTCATCGCCACGGAACTTTCGTGATTTTTTTCCTGCATATATTTCTTTAAATTTAATTTCTATAACACTATAAATCATTTACATATTAATTAGATATTCTACGATAATAAATTCAGAGCATAAACGCGAAGGGGCTGATCGATGTTAGCCGAGAAAATTAGGGGATGCTGCGCTGAACTTTTATCCTGAAATTTTACTTTCGGTGTCTCATTTATTACATACCTTGCTATAAACGAGTGTATTAACGTTAATTTGTTTGTAGCCGACTTCGAGGACCCAGCCAAACAAAAAAAATCTTGTATGCATCGAGTGATTTGTTTGCGTGTGATCCGGCTGTGCTTTGGACGACGTAGCTTGAAATTAAGATGAGATCCAACGAAGGCAAACTTCTTTTCTTTAAAGTAAACTCCTGATTTAATAGGGTATAAGGATCAAAACCATCAATATCAGCAATTTTTTGTTCATATCTCAGTTGTGCATGGATTGGGAGATTCGTGTAATATGCTATCTTGCCATAGCGAATAGCGTGTGCGAAGCGTGCTTGTTATCCAAGATGGCTGACCTAGTTCTGCGTCCTAAGTTGCTAAGCAACCTAAACCCAGAATGCCTTACGCGGTCACGTGCTGTAAAAGCTCTATAGGCGATTACGGTCAAAGAGTTAATTTACTTGAACTGCGTCATTTGGTAACCTCTTAGAGGGAACATTTCAAATACTATGAAGTTCACATACATTCAACGTCAAAAAAAAAGTTGCACCCACTGAAAACATATGGATGCTATAGGACGTTATATTAAGTCTCCACCGGTGGGATAAGATCTGCAAGAGCTACAAGCCAAAGTTCAGTCTGCATGGGATGAGCTGAGTCAAAACTACGTTAACAACTTGTACGACTTCATGCCACGACGTGTGGAAGTACGCATTAGAAATAATAGCGGCCCAACATCCTATTGAGAGTTGTAACGATTTTGGTACTTTAACCAATAAATTATGTCATGCACACGCTCATTGTTTATCATTTGTTGTTGGTGAGTACAGTGGTCGCCGCTTAATATGGCCACCTCGGGACCGTGCTTAAGTGGCCACATTAACCGGTGGCTGTTTTAAGCGAGATTATCAAAAGTACTTATTTTTTATCCAACAAGTCGAGCATGTGTTTGTACTTACATATAGATAAGTTTGTTTGCTTAAATAATCATTTATACATGTACAGTAGCTTTACAAAATAGTTTATTTAAAATATTGTCTAAATTTTCCTAATTGTGCTCGCGAAATTTGCAAATTTTCAGCAGCTTCACGTTAACTACACTCTATTGAATGAAACCGGTTCAAAAAGTCAACTTTTTCACTTGCTGATAAATCACATCTTTTTCTCTTCTGAGCCATTTCTCTTCACCTAACCTAACCTAACCAGTGTTTGCCAACTCAAATTTCAGGAAATAATTTCGCTTAATAAATGTTCTAAAGGAAACAATTTCCAAGGAAACAAGGAATTTAGTGCAAATTCAAAGAAATTATAAAACAATTTATAACGTTACTCTACATAAAAAAATCGGTCGCTTTTACTGCGAAAGCCCAGATAAAGGATGCTGTGTTCTGAGTCTAAATACTTCATACGTAATTAACCATCAGTAAATTTTGGGCAACAGTGCCCATTGGCTTACAGGGAAAAGAAAAGTGAATATTATAAGCGGAGTGTTCATTTATCTGGAGTAAGATGAGATGAAGCAGTAGAATTCGTGAACTACTTCTGAAAGAAGTGGCCATATTAAGCGGAGTGTGGCCACATAAAGCGAAAATTTGTTACATAGGAAACAGTTAGAAAATTTCGAACCGAGCTAAAGTGGCCATAAAAAGCGGGTGGCCTTATTAAAGGTGGCTATATTAAGCGGCGACCACTGTACTAACTTCTTTTCATATATGTTTTTACTTTCACTTCTGGGCGCAACTTTTATTATTTTGACGATGAGTGCTAATATGTTGGATTATTTGTGCTTCGACAACATATATCGTCTCGTTAAATGAGGCCGACATCCTATCTTTACTGAAGTCGTTTGTAGCAATATCTCCAACATCATTACGTTGTAAACGATTTGCCGAAACTTAGAATACATCCTGGTCGATCCAGCATGAGTGGATGCCTGCGTTAAAAATTTAATATATAAGGTTCAGTTATTTTTACTTAAAATTAACTTAAAATAAGAACAAGTTTTTACTGACAAATATCTGTGGAGGTAAAGAATTAGTCCGGTTCTTTGCGTTTAGTGGAAAATAAATTTTAGGAAAAATGATACCTACCATCAGTTTTCAGACGCTCATAAATATGCTAGCAAAGTTTCTTGCAGAGCTATTGAATTTGTCAACATTTGCAGGAATCCAGTGGGCGTAGACTATCGAGTTAAGCACAGAATTCCAATTTCACGAATCCCTTAAGAATTCCACATAATTTCTTAAGCAAATATTTTTCATAAACGTTTTTACGTTGTTATTTTTTAAGAAAACTCTATGTAAAAATCGCTCCAAACAAGATATTCTAATTTAGGCTCATCTGTAAAGAAAATGTTTTTTAAAAATTAGTTAGATAGCTTTAATTCAATACTTTACTCCCAAAGGATACACTTAACTAATCACTTGCACGTATCTAACACTTAGACGCTCTTAATAATTTTAAGCAGGTTGATTAAGTCTCCATCGATATAGCAAAAGCTTTCGTTTCTATTAACTACGACATTTTATTACATAAATTATTTTCTGCTAATATCTTTGCTAACTTAGCTTGTGCTAATGAGTTTTCATCACTTTTGCGTATTGTATTGTTTTTTGCATCAGAGCGTCTCAGTATCTTCTTGTTAGCCGAAAAACTTATACTCTTTTTTTCTACTTACATACTGAGCTATGCTGATGTCTCAACATCTTTTAACGTTCACGTCCCAACAAGACTACAGACTTGATTTGTTTTTCTTGGTTGGAGCAACAGAAGCTTACTGTTAATTCTTCAAAACCGTATATCATTTCCTTTACACGGTGTTTACTTTGAAGTGATCCACCCAAATAACTATAAATCTATTAAACGTGTCAACAATCTGTTAATGTAGTGCTATAGGAAAGTGAGGATGCGCAATCTGATGCACACGTCCAATTTGCCCTTTGACCTCTTTAAGGGGTCATATCATAACGTAACTTTTAACTGTGTAAGATACAACACAAGTGGCAATGGAAAACTTGTAGATCACACTATGTTTACCTCTAAATCACCACTTTACATAACTTATTTCTTTATTTCACAAGAAAACTAAAGACAATGTTCAACTTGGTTACCATCTGAAGCCATACATAATTGAAATCGTAGCACGTGGTTTTCATACACATTAGTGTTTGAAATGTTTAAACGTGCGTATTGAATTCGGGTTTGAACCTCATCCAAGTCTCTGGGAAGATTTTAAGATTTTGATACACAGCATCCTTCACATAACCCCAAAAAAGAAAGCCATGGAAGTCAAATCAGGTCACCTTGCGGGCCACCGAGCAGGAAAATTGTCCTACCCAATTTGTTCCAAAAGCACTTCTCAAGAGTTGTGACACTTCAGTTGTTCTGATGGGGTGGTTGGTGTCCCATCCTGCTGGAAGCATACTTGACCAATCACAAACCACATTTTGAATAACAAAGTTAGCATATTGAGTTAGCAGTGTAACCTCGTAAAAATTGGACCAATTACTGTCGAATTATACATCCCGTACCAGACGTTGGTTGACTGTCTGTATTTGTTTTCCTGTTAAAGTGTGAATTTGTTGTGACCAGAATGTAAATTATGGTTATTTATAATACTATCTTGAGTGAACATAGACTCATCGCTCCAGAGAATGCACTTATTAAAGTGGCTGTTGACGTCTAGCTTAGCAAGCATAAAGTTATAAAACTCCATCCTCAACTCTTGGTCTTGCTGTCTTTCATGAACAGAGGTTAGATGGTATGGATGATATTTATGTTTGTGAAGTATTTTCACAAATACTTCTGTATGATAACTACATTCCGAAGACGCATTTCTAATACTTGCCTGAGGATTTGTTTCAAAACAGGCGATCACACCAATAGCGTTCTCTGTAATTGCCTTCCGGGATGACGTTGATGTATACATCCTGTTCTTCGTAATCTGTTTATTACTCTTGATCCAATTTATTGTGCAATGTGTGAAAAATATTCGAGTGCAGCAGTACGATAGTTTCTGTTGCATTCGCCATAAATTAAAATCATTTCCAGCATTTCTGCATTAATACAGGCAGGCATTTTTGACCATTTGTATCCATCTGAAGTGTGTGCATTATTACTTTTGATATGCGTTATTGTTGTACTCTTTAAGTGTTACTAAAATAACAACAGAACTGTCCACTTGGAAGAAGAGCAAGGGAAAAAAACCATATGTAGTAGAACGCTTTAATAAACTATCTTAAAAAGTTTTTTAAAAGCTTTTATTAAACTTGCAATGTTAGTTTGTTTAGGTCAAATCCTGTAATCAATATTAAACCAACTTCCCGACAAGCTAGGGAGATGAAACTTGACACACATAGACCGGATCGATGACAATTTATGTTAAAGAAAAAAATTTTCAAATCGGTTCATTGGTTCGTGTTCTAATGGTACTAATTCATTACTACGAATTGTCCAATTGCCACAACAAACAATTCGTTATGGCGAGAGTTAAATGTATCTATTGTTTATTGTTGCAAAATTAAGCTTTATTGTTGCCACTAAATAAAACATTATAAAAGCTTGGTTTGAAAAAAACCCTTTTCCTCTTATCTTGTTTACCCACTGGAATTGCTAATTGATGCTTTCTTATTTTTTTCAGTATTATTCGATTCCACCTTGTCAACAGGAAGCGAATGGTTTGTCCCACCATATTTACATTCACAAGATTTACAGAGAATGCAGTCAAACATACGAGGGGATATCAGAAAGTAAGGCCATTTATTTTTAAACGGAGAAAGTATAGTCTCTGTGTAAAAGTTAACATAGCGAAAAAGAAGGCTAGAGTACATGCACAGACATTGCATAAGAAAAATTGTTCCTGCGCACGCGCAGTAGGCGCTACCAGTCGTTTTAAAAATGCCCGCCGCTATCACATCGTTTACAGTGGAAAAACAGCGAGCTATTCTAAGGATACTTTTCGCAAAAGGAAAGAAGACCGCAGGAATTCATGGCGAAATGGTAAAGATTTACGGTGCAGACTGTCTGGACTATTCCAATATATGCAAATGGTGTAAAATGTTTCGGGAAAGAAGACTTAGCCTTGCCGATAAATAGCGTTCTGGGTGACCTGCGTCAGCGGCAACACCAGCCATTATCGAGGACATTAGCAACACAATCAGAGAAACCGTCGCATTTTCTTGAAAGAAGTGAATGGAACCTTTCACATATACTATGGATCTACATGGGATATGATGCATGAGAAGCTTGGATGCCGCAAAGTCTGTTCGCGTTGGATTCCAAAAAGTCTGACACCAGAACAGACCGGCAACAGAATGGCGTGCAGTCTGCAGCGGTACAACCAGGAGGCAAATGCGTTTCTGAATGGCATTGTCACAGGAGATGAATTCTGGGTCTTGCACTTCACATCTGAGCCTAAAACTGCAAGCACGGCGTGGAAACATCCAAATTCTCCGGTTCGCAAAAAATTCAAAGTTCAATGAATAGTTCAAACGGATGACAAGCAAACAGAATTTATTTATCAAATTAAATTCCATTGTGATCTATAGCTTGTTGCCCGCTTCGCTCCAAAAAACTTAATTTCGCAGTGGTACCCTTCGGTCGTTTTACAGGTGAAAAAATTTCGGCAACTGTTCTTGACCTCCTCCACATTATTCACCGCCTTCTGTGCAAATGTCGCCCATGGACGGGCGAGATGGAGCAAGATCTGGGTTGTACATAGGTGAGAGAGCACTTGGAGTTCGGCCCTGGTTCGAGTGGCGGAGTATGTTGGGGCGTTTCATGCTTTAGGAGTGACATGACCAGTGTTTGTTAGTGGGCCTTCAGGACGTCATAAGGCATCAGCAGCATGGCCTTGGAAACCTAGGGTCCTCAGTTACCGGGGTATGCTACTTGAAATAATATTCCAGAGCTCTTTAATAATTGTTTAAGCTGAAGACTTCTGATTACATCGTGTCACACGTACTAGCAATGGACGATCTTTTTCTGTCATTTTCTTTGGTAACTATTTGGCGATTTCACTGACGTTACTCTTTGAGATTTCCACTTGACAATTATATCACTTACAGTTGAACGGGATACTTGCAGAATCACTGAAATCTGGCGTATAATCTGGTTGCACTGACCCATACGCACCAGTGTGAATCGATTATATGAGCCCAGTAAGACATGTTTCTCTTTATATTACTTTAGAATCACAGATACGTAAATTAGAACACGTAACATAATTTGGAGGGGTGTTGGATAACTTTTGATCACATATTATCTATGAAAATGAAGAGGAGAAAATATTTTAAAATATAACAGGAAATGAATGACTAAAGTTTTTAAAATATGAACGAACTTTTGACTCAAACTACGTAAAAGTTATGCGAGTGAAGAAAGTCGAATGATAATGAAGATGTCCAACCTTCCGTCCATGAGTTCTGAGAAATAACGTTTATGTTGATGACATTTCAGTGATGGAATGTTCTAATTTGGCCTTGGCCGTTGTTAGCAAACGACCATAAACAACAGGAGTGTGAGATTCTTACAAGTCATTTAAAATTGGAATCAAAACTTTCTAACGTTATGTAGATTGTTAGATATATTTAATTTAACTTTCTCCCTGGAAAGAAGATAGTGAAAATAATCCTCGTTTTCGAAAGATTCTTAACATGTAATTTCTAAATTGCCCAACGAATATTAAAATTTACATTCCTGTTTGTTTGTTAGATTATTATACCGTGATACTTCGCTGTCATTCTAAAATTGAATTTCTTTGAAGAGGAATCCAAAGTATATTCAAATAACGAAAACTCTTGACGGATGTTCTAACAAAATTAATAACTTGAAGGGCAGACGAGGGAAAGGGTCCCACGTCGGAGTTTCTCATCCTAAAATGAATTATGTGCTTCAAGAGAAAACACTTTAAAGTTCAATGAAGCCATAAACAAAGATCTCAAATTTTATTTATATTTGGAGAAGAGGGAAAATTTTTTTTAGGCTTACAGAGTTTTGTATTGATGAAATAAGTGTTTCGATGATTAAAATTGACTTTTGATGTAGAGAATTTTTTCCAGCTGTATCAATAAACTGGTCCATTATGTAATAAAAGAAAAAGAGAGAGAAGAAAAGGGAAGGCCTATTATTCGGAGAGCCGATTGAAAGGGAGTTTTAATGGCAGAGCGAATAAGCGGTCAGGTTCTTGCGAGTGAACCCACTTTTCCACATTTCAAACCTTTTTTGTAAATGGGTGGCTGATTTACGATCGGTCAAAAAATAACAACATAACTCGTAAATTTCATTTTTGAATTACTGATATTTCTTTTCAATTTTTTTGTTTATTTTCCCCTGCTTTATTTATTTGCAATGTGAGAAAAATTGACGCCTTTAAAATGGATGTTCAGAGCGTGTGATATATTGACTAGTGAAACGCACGTCCAACTCGTAAACACTCAGTGAAATTACGGTTTGTGTGTCAAAGTGGCAGTCGAGTTGAAGCTGAACGGGGGGTGGTAAAACAAGGGAGAGGTTAGTAGCAAGAGATACGAGAGGTGGGTAAATAGCACCGACGTGTTTCATTCGTTAACCGAGGGGGTCATGAATTGGGAAACTTTTTGGGTTGCAAATCGAACCCAGTTGATTGCCTTTACTGTTTTTAACAAGAAGGAAAACAGAAGAACGACAACGAAATACTGAGGACTGTTGTTCATTTTAGAGTTCAAGCATAAAAAGGTGAACAGTTTCCACATAAAAATAAAAAGAAGAACAAAAGGAAAAAATAGACTTTCCCCCTACCCTCGTCACGAGCGTCATAGACGTGGTCCCCGTCTGACATCTTTGTTGCACGTGATGTCGATTCGACGGGATTCATTTCCTGTTGGCACAAAACAACCCACTCTTTAGAGTTTAAAAGAGTCACCTCAAAGAAAATAAAACTGACATAAGAGGTTGTACGACAGTCATAAATTCGCCCGAGTTATTAACTGGTGCGTGAGCTGGATACCTTAGAGGCCCTAGTCATGAGACGCCCCGCACATGAACTTTGACCCTTTCTCTCTCCCCCTCCCCCTCCAGTCTTAACTACCCACCCGCAAGCAAAGGGGAAACGAAATTTTGTATATTTTTAAAACTTTAAACAGTTCTCGACCTTCACCCGAACACCACGAAGAAATCTACAAATGCAACTTAAGTAAACAGGAAAAACACGATGAAAACGCTGCCATGCCGTGAACCGAGGTGCCTAGGCAAAATTCCCAGGCAACCGTTTAGAATGTCTACTAACCGAAAAGGACATTCTTCGGTTACAGCGTTATACCGTTTGTATTAATAGGATGTCTAAAAATATGAAACTGTCGCGGTGGAACTTTAATACCATCGTACTTGTTTTCCTGAAAATTTTTAAATTTTATTTTCAACTTTGCGTTTAAAGAAATATTTCAAACTGAAATGCCAGTTATTACAGCCCCGTTTTACAAACCCAAATATAAATTTGGGTTTACTTCTAGTTTTTTTTAATTTTACTGAGAGCAGATATTAGAGAAATTCTTTCGTGTTTTAATAATAATACTCATCAGAGAACATGTGGTCAAAAGTTTCTGGATATCTGGATTTTTGCACTACTAATCTGATGAAAATAATATGGTGTTGAATTTTTCTTTGATTATTACGGCTACTACTCACCACGGAAGACTTTCCATTAGATTTTGACGGATGGCGTTAACTACATATATTGGACGATGTAGCCTAGCCCATACTCGTCACTTCAATTCGTCCCACAGGTGTTCAGTGGTACCTTGTGCAGGCCACTACATTTCGTCAATCCCTGTCTCTTCAAACCATTTCTGCAAAAACTTTGACTTGTAACAAGAAGTATTGTCATGCTGACACAGGAATGATCCAATCACAAACTGTTGCCACAAAATTAGCAGTGCAGAATTAAAGAATAAAGAAACAGGTCAAGGTAAGTGTTACGGTAAACTATTTTTTAATGTTGACGCGTTTTGGTGTTACGACATTATGACAGGCTAAACAGTTACAAAGCAAGATAAGAATGACATGGAAAATTTATACATTTATAGGGTAAGGGTATAGTTAAGTTTTCTAAGCCCACCAATCAGATCCCTTATTGGTTGATACCCTTATCCTGTGAATGTATAAATTCTCCATATCATTCTCACCTTTCTATGTAACTGTTTTGCCTATGATAATGGTGTAACACTGAAACGCGTCGGCATTAAAAATAGCTTACGGTATCACTTATCTTGGATCTATTTCTTTATTCTTTAATATTTAGTGATACTAGACAGTATGGACTTCATGAACTTATTGCAGAATTTTCCAAAATGTCAAGTATTTTTGTTGCAGATGTCATAGTGCTTGCTACTGGAACAGTTGGCCCAATTTAAACCAAGAAAATTATACTCCATTCCATGATACCGCCTCCTCCGCCCCCTTCGCAGTGAGCAACACTCGATCTGTCTAGCATGAAGTATTTTTTGGACATCTGCAAGACCAAATCTCGACTGTCTGATTCCCAGATGTACCAAAATTCCTCTGATTCTTTGGTTTAGTTTCTGAGCTGTACATTATTTTAGCGTCGTTTCTCTTTGACTTTGCTAACGCAGGGCTTTTCAACAGCACGGCCGTAAAATCTAGAGTCTTAGTTCCGGCGAATGTTTATTGTATTTGAAGTGGTATTTCGGAACTCTGTAGCAATTATTCCAGCCAAATACTTCAGGTGTCACACGTGCTAGCATTATCATTTGTCTATAATTTTCTTTGGCTTACCATTTTACACCATTTGATAATGAACTTACGGTAGAGCTGGATAATGAACTTACGATACAGTAATTCATATTTCTATTTATATTATCTTTATTATCTTAGACATCATAGACAAGTAAATTAGACATGTAGCATGTATCGGGTGATCCAAAAGTGTGTTACATTTTTTCATGAAACAAATAATTGTTTTGCCGTGACGAATTCTTTAGCAAAACAATGTTGCGCGTGCCTGGTGATTCTTATCAAAGAATTGAATTGCTGGAAAGCAAACATTGAAAATGTCGTTAACAATGTAAAAAAATGTAACACACTTTTGGGTCACCCCGTATTTGGGGGGTTGTTCACATACAGTATTTTCCTTAGTAAATAATATACCTACAACCGCCATCTTATAGATCCTTTACTAATTTCAAAGATACACTAAAGAGAGGTTAAAAAAGCTACACTTACTAAAACGCAAACTACACCAGAAAATAGAAAATAAGGTCTTCAAAATCAAAATAAAGGGATCAAACCTATATATTGATCTTCAAAACTGGTTGAGGCATTTCATGGGTAAAATAATAATCTCAAAATCCCTGTGGTTTATTTCAAAATATTAACAGTGGCTTAACGTTAATATTGGTAAATGCTTAATTAGAAATACAAGATAGATATGAAGCTTATTATTTGTTGAATACACACTGAGTGGCCAAATTATTATGACAACCCCCTTAATATAGTGTTGGGCCACCTTTCGCTCTTATTACTGCTTGCATTCTTCGGGGCATGGATTCTATGAGATGTTGGTAGGTTGTAGGAGTAATTTGAGACCAACTCTGAAGAACTGCGCCTTCCAATTCCTGCAGATTTGATGGTGCTGGATCCCGCTGCCTGATGGCCCGTTCGAGCTCATCCCACAAATTCTCAATGGGATTGAGATCTGGCGATTGTGCAGGCCAACGAAGCAAGGTAAACTCTCCGGCATGTTCTTCGAACCATCTGGGACGTTGCCAGCCTTATGACAAGGAGCATTGTCCTGCTGGAAGTATCCATCCCCGTCAGAGTACACCATTAACATAACGGGATGTACTTGATCTGCGACAATACTTAAATAATCTTGGGCACGCACACGTCCGTGCAGAGGAATCAAAGGACCCAAACAATGCCAAGAAAACAGCCCCCCAAAAATAATACTGCCGCCACCAGCTTGAAGTGTTGTGGCGATGCAGGTGGGGTCCATGCTTTCGTGTTTTTTTCTCCATATTCTAACCCTGCCAACTGCATGATGCATTTGAAATCGTGACTCATCGGACCGCATGACCCTTTTCCAGTCATATACTGTCCAATCCTTGTGCTCCTTGGCGAACTGGAGACGTCTGCTCTTGTTCAAGGCTGACAGTAGAGGCTTTCGAACTGGTCGTCGGCTTCCATAGCCTAAACGGTGTAATGAGCGGCGAACAGTTCGTTCAGAGGCGGTCACAGTTTGTCCTTGATTAAGATTTGCCGCTATTTGACGCACTGTTGCTCTTCTGTCGCCCTGGACAACTCTGGCCAATCTCCTTTCAGCTCGAGCATTGAGGAGCCTGTGACGACCACACGCTTGACGTTGAGAGCCGGTTTTTTGCTTGGTAGTCCACTCTCTGTAAACATTAATAACTGCTGTTCTTGAACACTTCACAAGTTCAGCAGTTTTGCTGATACTGATTCCGACATTGCGCGCGCCGACGATCATCCCGCGTTCAAACTCAGTTAAATCACGTTTTTTGCCCATATCGTCGCAAAAAACATAGTGCAACTGATGGTTCACCTCACCTGCATTCCCTTTTTATAGCTATCTAGCCCTCTCGCGGCAGCGCTGTGACGTAATAGCTCATTTGCCTAAAACTGTCAGGTGGTCATAATAATTTGGCCACTCAGTGTAGAATAAAAATAACAAAAGGTAATGCTCAGCCAAAAATATTTTATTTTAAGAGTAGTTGTAACAGTTTTAAGATCATGTAATCGTTGTAACATAATTTTATAGCCAATCCATAGCAATGAATATCCTGAAAGCAAAAAAGGTAGACGGGATACAACTCGTGTTCATAAATTTAGAAAATATGCCCTATCGGCAGAAGAGCGCTGACTCCTATTCATTAGGATGGGAAAGCGATTTTGAAACATTCTCATACATGTTTTAACATTCCCAGACACAAAAAATAACCTATCAAATCATATCAGATGAAATTTAATATCTGAACTAACAATAATCAGTAGATGATGGCAAGTTCAAACTCTTTATTTCACCACGAACGTCTAGCTAGTGACGCGCCCTTAAATATAACAAACGAATTTTAAAAGTGATTAATTGCGTCCAATTTTGCATTAAGATTAACACCAATTCAGAGAAAATATTACTAATATTTCTAAAATGAAATAAACAAAAATTAAAATTTTACCATCTATGCAATTTTCGCGAAATCAAAATAAATACAAGCCAACATTAAAAACCGAAAATTTGACCTTCAACACAAAAATAATGTAAGTCAAATAAAAAAGGTCTCCTCGAATAACGTCAAAAAGGTTAAATAAAAAATACCTATTTCCCGTGAAGATAAATACCGAAAGCATTTGCGAAGGTCACATCCTCATAATGGCGATGTACATCAAATAAAAACGGAACAGGAACCAGAGAAAAAGTTGGCAAACTTGATATGATACTTGTCAAGTTCCAATGATATAGACCGTGTAATACAGGGTGTTTCTAAATTATCTCGCGTATAATACATGTTTATTACTCAAAAACTATTACAGATTTTAACGTGATTTTTTTTATTCACAAAGAAAAACTCAAAAAGTTTCTTAGCATGCCTTAATAAATTTCAATCTGTCCCCCATTTATGGCGTGAAGGACGTCAAAGCGAAACTCGATTTCCTCCAGTGTTCGGGCTAGCAGTTTGGTGCGGTTTAATGCATGATCGAGTAATCGGACCTTTCTTTTTCGCTGAAGACACCATTACCGCTGCAAGCTTCTTAGATATGCTGGAGAACTACCTGATTCTACAGGTGGAAGAACTGCAGCCCAACATATTCTACCAACAAGATGGAGCAACTCCTCAGTGGGGCCTGCAAGTTAGGTAGTGCCTTATACGAACTTTCCAGGACGATGGATTGGAAGGGATGGGCAAATCCTTTGGCCCTTCACTCACCCGATGCGAACCCTCTGGATATTTTCTTCTGGGGATATGTGAAAGATAGAGTGTACAAGACCAACGTTGATGACATTGAAACTCTCAAGAACAGAATAATTGAAACAATCGCTGAAATCACCCCCGAAATGCTAGCCCGAACATGGGAGGAAATCGAGTTTCGCTTTGACGTCCTTCACGCCATAAATGGGGGGG
>JAHWFO010024403.1:562778-574363 GCA_023313115.1 Rhysida immarginata
TACAATCAAAATCCAGTCGGGAACATAATAAAGCATAAATTCTGAAATATTACACGGTTTGACAAGAAAATAATAATAGAGCGTTAACATTTCTCACTCTAGTCACAACTTAAATTTTACAGCAGTGGTGTTCAACCTGTAGCCCACCACCAGATTCGCATTGACTTGCGTGTTCAAACAGATTAAACATCAGGGTCAGTGAAAATATCCCTTTGTGATGACAGGCTGAACAATACTGCTTTACAGACTTTTTTGATCTTTACTAATATCTTAACACACGTCTTGCTAACAGACGCACAAAATAGGTCACAGACACAAAGCTATGGCGGCTTGATGCCAAGTGCTGATGCTGCTTGCAGCTTGATGTCTGGCCGCTGAAAGAGAATCGCCCGAACACATTTTTCCTGGAGATGTAAGAGTTAATGTCGCTGCGTAGAACATCGTTGGTTCATTTTCTTGTTCTCATATCCTAATGGTATGTGGCACGATGTTTGGCAAAGATCGTTGAAGACCCGTAGAGCACATACTTAACTTATATATATATAACTTTGAACGGCTCAAATGGTCAATGAAGGCCTACCACTCTCATTTTACCACATTTATTTTCATATATTTCTACGAACTCAACCATCCCTTAGTAAAATGGATAACAAAATATAATCTGGTGCTTTCATCATTGAGAGAAATGCCAGATTCCGTGAAATACGAACACAAATTAGTTTTGACAAAATGGAAATGCGTAAACAAAAAACATTATTCAGTAGGCGAATCTGCATCACTTGGGAATTGCTCGATTATAGGGTGGGCAATCGAACAACTCCCATAGGAATTGCTCGATTAGTCCTTATGTGCGTACTACTGTGTGGTGGTGAGCGATATTAAGGAGGATCAATTATGATAACAACTTGCTTCGCCTCTTGTTCAGAATCGAACTCTGGATTCGAAGACGGGCCCAACTTCAAATTTTAGCATTACGAGCGAACAATTTATTTGTCCGCATTGCTCTGCGAAACAAAAACAATGGCCGAATTCACAATTTTTATATGTGAAATCAAAGTTATATGTTCAAATTTGCTGTACGAGAGCATAGTTTGCAACAATTGTTTTACTGATTTCCCAAAAAAAGTATTCTTAAGTTGGGCTTCTCTTGGAATCCTGGATTCAAATACCTTCTGGAGTTTTCGGGATAGTCCCAGAATACCGCACTTGGCAGGAGCTTCGATGATGGCGGTCTTGGTGTACTTCATTGGTACAGGAGCAGCACTAGATAAAATAATATGACGGGTAGCGTAAAGCACAAGGGTTGGATAAAAGTAATGGTAACAGTGCTATACTTTTGAAAAGGCTTTATTACTAGAGGAAACGTCACTTATATTTCTTCAATGTAATCGCCCCCCCCCCCCCATTTTTACCACCTTTTGCCACACTTATGGAAGGCGTCGTACACCATCAGCGCCTCCATCTCCGTTTGTTTCGAAGTGACCGCCCTAAACCATAATGGCGGTTTTTGTTTTGTAATGGTTTCCTCTAAATGGGTCTTTCATTTTGACGAACAAATCGTAATCGCATGAAATCATTTCAGCTGAGTATGGCGCAAGATCCGTCGCGGCGTTAGGAATGTAGACTCTTCGCATTGTTATGAAGGATTATAGGGATTCGTTCCTGAAATTGCCATTCCTTTCTCCTTAAAGCTGGACGAAGATGGTATTGCAAGAAACGAGAGCGGCAGGTAGCATCTACCATCTGTCTTGGTGGGACAACTTGGTGTAGTATTACTCCATTGATGTCAATATCGTACAACCGTTGCCACTTACTGCAATGGCTCATCTGGCCTTCCGTTCTTAATTCCACAAGTCCAAGGTCATGTGATTCACGTGATTGATGTAGAGCAGTGCTACCATTACTTATCCAGCTCTTGTAGTCAAGTGATTACTGATCTTTCCAAACGCTAAGTAGCCGATGGCAAAGACATTTTCATTAAGAGCCTGCCGCAGGTTGATTTCCGAAAATAGGTAGATACTAGTCAAAAATAAGTTTCTAGGTCTATAAAGTGCAGTTATAGACTTCCTAATGAAGCCCACAGAGAGTCATTTCTATAGGAAAAAATACCGCAAACCGTATTCGTGTGGACTGAAGAATGCGAGAATATTAAATTTAAAGAATTCTGAGGAGACTCTCGCGGCCAGGAGAAGTGATCGAAATCAAATTAACTGATAGTACTCAGCAGTCAGCTCTCTAATAATGTAGAAATATTAGTAGGACCGTTTTCATCCATAGAAATAATGTCAACATTACAGGATGCAATTGATCTGCCACATTATCCAAGTATGTCCTTGTCACTGATATCAATGAACCCATTCCGTAGAAACAAGTGGCTTCAATGATCTCGACAAGGCCGGCGGGATCTTTCATTTGTTTGTATTTTTGATCAGCTATTTGGATATGTACATATAACATTCAGTCAGAGAAATGTTGCTTTGTATTTGGAACGCTTCATTTTAGAGATCTTTTCATTTTCTTAGTGATTTTCTTAACAGAATAGTCACATGATCGTAAAAAATTTTTAAGAAATTAAACATTACATGCACTCGATTGGAGCTGTAACTGGTTTAGTGTTTTCAAAGTGCTAGGAGATACTTGTATTGTTCTTGCTCTATATACTTGAATCTTGTTTTTAAAAATAGTATTCTCTCATTGAATGGTATCTAACATCCACAAGCATTTACCAAAACAAATTGCAAACTCATTCCACTCATAACCATTGGACATTTTGAATTTTGTTGACATTCATAAAATGAATCTTCTGTAAGGTTTAATTTTTATTTATTTCGTAAAAATTCTCTTGTATCATTATCGGGCGGTGTTGAAATTGATCGTAAATTGAATGGCTTTGCAGGGAGATGGTAATGCATTACCTCCCAATCATGAGTTTTCAAGGGAGCGCGAGAGCGAGAAAGAGAGCGAAAGAGAGAAAGAGGAGTGAGGAAGCTGAATGCGCATTCGGCTCTGAACTGGAATTAATGTTCCAATTTACGATCGTTTCTCTGCAATTAGAAGCCACTTATTTTTCTCTTTCGTATGAGGCGAAGCTTACGGCTTCTTAACAAGAGGAAAAGAGAGAAAAGAGGAGCAACCGACGCAGAGGAGCCACCGACGCGGACACAATGGATGTCAATGGCGTTTGGCCACGTGACAAAAGCCCCCGCGATTATCGGAACGAGGGCGAAAGTGAGAGAGCGAGAAATAACTGCAAATTAATCCCGGAACACTCAAACAACGGTCGTCAAAAGGAGTTTTTAAAATAATTCCTAATAAATTTCATTGAAATAAAAATGGAACAACCTTATTGAAATTAAACGACACGTGTTAGCGCAGCACAACCGAAGGGCCAGGAAAATATTTCTTCATAACAGACGGGGAAATTGGATTTACTAAGGTGGAGAAAAGAGGAATTCGTCTCCTAAGTGATGGCTTAGAAGGAAATGAAACTCTTAGATGTTGAAAATAAAAGATGGGGGTTGTTTGCTTTTAGCGCAATGCTTTTCCAGTCGGGTGTATCAGCCAAAGGACTTTCCTGTACAGACTTCAAGCACATGGGAAGCACATGTAGTGCGCTTTTTTCCGGGCTCCTTTTTACAATTGCAATAAATAGTATTTAAAAATTAAATACGTTTAAATTAAATTAAATAAATTTTAACTGCATATTAAGGAAACTTTTAATCAGAACATAACCCTCTGAATATGAAACGCCGGATATGTATTTCGAAAGCTATGCCTTTATTCTCAAAGATTGAGACTTTTTGGTCTTGACTGATAATTAATTTTTTTTTATTTTTTATTTTTGTTTCATTTGGTTTGCTCTTATGTCAAAAGCAATTTCTATTTTAAGGGTTTGGCGAAATATTTTAGGATTGAAATTCCTTATTAATATTTAGTTTATCTGAACTAAAGAACTAAGAAAATCTTGGTGTTGGCCTCGTATTGGCCCTGTTATCCCGGTGACCGAGAGACTGGGTCGTAGCTTTCCAGTTCTCGAATCCATCGGGTCGCGGGTTCGATTCCCGCCGTGGAGATAGATGTCCTCGGAATGCATAAAATTTATTAGTGTCATGTGAAAGGACGCAAAATGACCTTGATGTTTACGCATCCATAAACTTAACGAACCAACTCACCAAATCATTGGTCCTTGGTTATGGCTCTCTCTCTTTAATTGTGGATAACTCGCACTGAGTCATACGGGGGTTACTTACAAAGTCATGGCAACTATTTTTTTTTTCAGCTAAATGCGTTGTATACAAACATTTCATAACATGCATATGAAAATACACAGCGTACTTTACCAAAAATTTCTGTTACATGGATTACTCAGGAAGTTTGTAGATAAGGGAGAAGAGAAAAAATAAAAAAAAATTCATCTACCTTAATAATGTTGAGCACAATAGCATATTAACACACTAAGAACACATTGGGAATTTTCGAAGTAATCCTCAAGGCAATCAACTGTTCGCTGCCATCGATGAGGAAGACGACGAATACCATCAGTTGCTCCAGTGTCCAATTTGGTAATCACGCGTGCGATGGGAAGCATCGCCCAGGCAATGGAGCTATCAATTTCGATATCAAATCGAAATCGCAGGATGACAGATCGGGCGAGTAGGAAGGATGGTCTAGTACATCGCAACATTAACGTAACACTATTGTTCTCAACATTATTACACTAGATGAATTATTTTTTTTATTTTTTCTCTTCTTACTTGTCTGCAATACTTCCTGAGTAACCAATGTAAAGTATATTATTGGTAAAGTATATTGTGTATTTTCATCTGTATATTATGAAATGCTTGTATAACGACATATTTGCCTGCAAAAAAGTAGTTGCCATGACTTTGTAAGTGACTTTCGTATATGTACAAAGTGCGTTCGAAAAGTTCGGTGAATGGTCCCATAGTTGAGCAACCGCGCTGGTTAGGATGTTGCCCTCACGCAGACGCAGTGAGAAACATGGCATCCGGTCCCCCTAGCGTCCAAATCACGACAGTTAAGCAGAAGGCGCTACAAGCAATTTAACGTAATCAGTGTGAGAAGGCGTGTCATTGCGAAATGGAGCAACGCGTCAACATCAAGTTTTGCTTTAAATTCGCAAAGCGAGTTTTAAGTCACAAAACGGCGACGGAGACACCTGAAATGTTAGTGAAAGTGCACGGTGTGGAAGCAGTGAGCAAAAAGTGTGTTTCTGAGTGGTTTAAACGCTTTAGAGATGGAAAGGAAGATGTCGAGGATGAGCTACGTTCGGGTCGACCGTCAACAAGCACAACCCCAGACAGTTCTTGAACATCCTCCATATTCTCCAGATTTGGCACCTGCAGACTTCTTCTTGTTTCCCCGCCTGAAAGGGGTCCTGAAAGGTCTACGCTTTGCCGACATTGCGGAGATTCAGCAACGTGTGACAACGGTGCTTCGAGCGATACCGAAAGAAGTGTTTGCTGACAGTTTCCAGCAGCTGTATAATCGATGTCAAAAATGTGTTGTAGCTAATGGCGATTACTTTGAATGTCAGTAAAGGTATTTTGTTTGTATTTCTTGTTTCCTTTAATTGATGAGACCATTCACCGAACTTTCCGTATGCACGTTGTATGTATGAAATGTATATTTGTAGATTTTAAAATATTTTGTCAAACAAAAAGTATTCCTCTCGAAGACTTCACATATCTAGAGTAGTTTCTCTTAAGAACTTTACGATCCTTTAAAGAAGAGATCACAGATACTGTAAATAAACAGCTAACTGATTATGGCCGTCAACATATTAAGGCTAGCCATTTGCCTTAGCTATCGAATGGCGAAAGTAAAACTTTAAAATTGGATAGACGGATACACGGTGTGAAAACTTAAGTACCTGTCGGTTCTAATAAATTTACATTGTTTAAAAGATTCATGGTGACCACTGTGAACTTTGGAGAAGGCGGTATGGGCCCATTTTCTTGGTTTAGATTAGGCCTACTTGTTCCGGTAGCAGAAATTACGTATGAGTTCGCAACTCACTTGGACATTTTAGATATCCCTACACTGCCACCGACTTAGGATTAGAACATTTCTGTATCAATATGACAATGTTCCTTGTCACATAGGAAAGTATGTACAGGAATGCTTTGGATTGAAGAAATCGTCTGGCCTGAATGCAAGTAAATCACATTTAACATCTGGGAATGAATTGAATCGACGACTACTAGCTAGATTATATTTCCCAACATCTGTGACTGAACTCATCAATGCTCTTCGGGATGAATGAGAATGAAAGAGAATTCCTAAAGCTATTTACCAAAATCTGGTAAAAACTCTTCCTCGGAGAGTAGACGCCTAATAAAAGTAAAAAAGAGGTTCAATACCAAAGTCATTTTCTTCAATTCATGTTCCATTGCAGAAATTGTTCGGTAACTTTTGATCATAAAGAGTATGTCTAAAAATGCTACTTAACGGATAGGGTTGGGATCCTAATTCCTTTACCTCAACACATTGAAGGCATCCTTAAGAATGGTCTGCAGCTCTGCCGTCGCTTTGTGCATTATCTTCTCCCAACTGTCAAATCGGGAACCTTTCAATGGCGACTTTATCTTCGGAGACTACCAAAAGTTGGAACGAGAGTAGGGAGCTTATCAGACAACCGGAATCCCACGTTTTGCCAAGAAAGCCTGGAGGAGAAGCGACGAATGAGCCTTATTAATATGTATTGATTGATTAATCGCGTTATTCAAGAAAAGTTCTATTTATTTCTTGGAGGGTTCCAGATAAATAAGTTGAGTTTATAAAAACTCTAGACTCTTAATTTAGGAAAATTCTTTCATCTGCTTCATTGAGTAAATGTTTAGATCGAATATATTGTACTATACAGTCCAGACTCGCTATTATCTCGCTAGAGTGCCTGTTATTGGTAAAACGAGTGATTATCAGATCTGCAAAACGGACTGTCATTGTCTTTCAGGTCAAAACGGTAGCATTTCCGAAACCGCGCAGTTTGTGAAAATTCGCGTGTTGCTTTGATTGCGAGGAAACAGCGGAGCACCATCCAGTCGACTGTGAAGATGTGTGCAGGCCGACCGATATGCAAAAGTTGAGCAACTCACCATCCAAATGAACCAGGGGGCTGTCAAAGATGTGTTGACAAGGAAAGTACAGCGAAATCTATTACGTATGGGATTCCGAAGCAGACTAATGGATACTGCACCCATGCAGAAACTGTTATAATTTGCATTACAGTACAATTGGGCCTCTCGTGATTGGCAAAGTGTTGCCTTCTCCGATACTCCACCCAATTCCTCTTCTAAAAAGGCTAATAAACCCCGTGGCATAACACATAACATGCCAGCCTCTGCTTCTCGCAATTTCAATGCTTTTGCAACGCTCAAACGGACAAAATTCTGTCCCGCCACAAGAGTCACGGTTTCTGCTCCAGCGAGAGGATGGACGTTGTCGTAATCGGCGGGAAACTTCCGAAAAATTCTATCCTGCAACTATTGCTGGAAGAACACAACCTAGTGGTGGCAGTATTATGTATGGGATAAATTTTCTAAGCATTGTCTGGGTCCACTGATATCCCTGAAAGACATTTTCGCCGATTTGATTATCTGTCCATCATTGCAGATCAGGTTCACCCATATATGTTGACTGTATTCCCTGAGGAGAATGGGATATTCCAGCAGGAAAATGCGACATATCGTGTGGCTAAAATTGTCCGGTAATGGTTCGTGGAGCACAAACAAGACCTCCAGGTGTTTCCCTGGCCCCCTAATTCCCCAGATTAAATCCAGTCGAATACTTTTGGGATCATCTCGACGCCATGTTCGCTCCATGGATTCCCCGCTATGCACTCTTTAGTAGATGCCGGATCCATTGCAGTGTGCATGGCTCCACATACCAGTGGATACCTTCTAGCATCATACTGACTCTTTCCTACGCCGTCTAGCTGCTGCCCTTGCTGAACACGGCGGTTAGTTTAGCTACTAGATGGTAGTCATAGTAATGTGGCTCGACTGTGTATTTCCTTAGCATAATAACAGAAATAAATTGAATGTTTAATTTAAGATATTTTAATATTCTAAATTTTATGGATTAATGAAGATCGTTTTAATAAGAAAGTGATACCGTAAACTGGGGTGACTTTGCCAACCATTTTTACGCACAAAAGACCATGAAAAACCGTTTCATTTCACACAATATCGTTCACCGAAACACTTATCTGCCGAATGTGAAAAATGAAACGATTTTCGTAAAAATCGTGGGCAAACTCATTCCGGTGGGCAAAGTGACCCCAATTTCGGTAAATTAGAACTGGAGTTAATGGTCCAACATAAGGTCAACATGTTACATGAAAAAAACGGAAGGAAAAATTCCGCGTCGTTTCTACAAGCTCGTCGTTTCTACCAGGTGGGAGTAGTTTTTAATGTAATACTTTTATCGTTTGTTGGAGCATTAATTGCGGTTCTAATTTACATTTTCTTATGAGCTTTCATCAGTTTTCTGATTGTTTAGGAAAAAGAGGAATTCACGAATTGCCAGCTGAATATCATTGAGTCTCCACATTGACTACCTCATAGCTTTAGGACACTTAGAGAAAAACCGTGTCCGCGATAGCCCAATTGGTTGAAGTGACAAACAGATGAAAACTCATAAGAAAGTGATAAGTTAGAACCGGAATTAATGCTTCAACAGAAGTATATATCGGGTCATTTAAAAAGTTCTGGTGTATTTATGTCCTATTCCTTTGAGAAGAATCTTAAAAAAATTATTTTATCGCAGTAACAAGCGGTAAATGAGAATGGTAAAAACAATGGTGACTACTGAAGTCAGAATTCAAGCAGTAATGCTTCCTGTATTCAAGCTGTGTCACAATGCAACTGAGGCATGCTGAAATGTATGTCAAGCGTATGGGCAGGATGCCTTATTTCGAAATTCCGGGTTGGATATGAATCCTTCGAAGGTAATCCCCGCTCCGGACAACCGCCAGCTGAGGATGAAGATTCACTGAATCTAATCCACGCCAAAGTTGTCATGAATTTTCCAGATCAGTCTGTTACAGAGAGAAATCTGTGTAACCATCTTCGCATACAGAATAAAGACAAAAAATTGAATAAATGCCCATGCCCCCCCCCCCCCCCCAATCCCACACCAGCTACCCTGTTGTGCAAGGCCTGACTACTTGCTCTTCATTGCCTTAGTGTCATCATAGAGAACTACTGCTGGACGGAGTCATTACATGCGATGAAAAAAGGGCCCTCTACAACAGTGACAGCCAAGTATATTAAACCATGGGGCCCCATCATAGAAATTTGTATCTGGTGAGGGTCGCAGTTTCACGTGATACTTTACGCTTATGCCAGTGGCTTACATTATACTGCTATAAATTACAGTATATTATACACTCATGACACCCCACCTCACGAATCTACAAATTAAAATATTTCAATATTTTTCTCAGCGCATATTAATTGAAGAAAGATAAGATTCATTCCAAACAAGCAATTAATCCTCCCGAGGAAGGTATAGGAAAGTAGCGGAAGCGCTAGGATCATCTATTTTTACCCTTTCATCTGCACTTTTTAATCATCCCTCATTTTTTTAATTCGAAAGATTAATTTTCTCGAACGTAGTAAAAGAGCTCTATCTTTCGTTTCTCATCATTTCCGATCGAATGATATATCACATAACTTATGTTGCCATAGTTCTAAAGACCAAGTGACTGACACCCCGTTGAGATAATTTGGCCCAAACTTCATAATAATGTAGATCTTGTCTAGAGGAATCTGCATGCCGAATTTCACTCCTTTACATATCTAAATACATGTAGAACTCCCGCCCCCGAAACTCCGACGCCAGCGGGCCAATCAAATACCAAACTAAATAGTGAAGGTATACATGCCCATACTACGTTCCAAATTTCAATCTTCTACTTAAAAAAAAAAACCTGCAGAAATTATGAAAGGGACAGACGGACATTGTAAAACCAATAAGTGTTCCATTCTTTCGCTACTTAATAATCACATAACACTCTAAAAATAAGTACACTCTCATTACAGTTTTATCTACTTCTGTTTCTTTCAATATGAACAGTGTACACATTCTTGAGAATTGACCAGTCTGCAAAATCAATTTCGATTAATATTAACACCTACCGTTTGGAGGGCCACACGAGAAGACCTTGCAAGCGCCTATTAACCATCACTGCTCTACAATAATATTCATCGCTCCTATCAATGGTTATCATTCAGAGGAACCTCCTAGAAAGATCCCAAAGCAGGACCTACGCCCAAAAGAAAGCGTTGCCGAATGTTTTCTGGACGGCAGTCGGAGTAGTGCGCTTTGAGGTCTTAAAGCAAGAGTAAACCATGAGTATTGTGATATGCCCCAACGGGCTCATCAGAAATTCCTCCAAGAACAACCTGCATTGATAAATCGCAAGCCCCCACCCCAACTGCTACAGGACAACGCAAGACCGCAAACCTATAAAAGATTAAGTAGCTAGGATGGGAAGCTCTGCTTCATCCTTCGTACTCCCACAGATTATCACCTATTTAGATCATCGAAAAATCACATGCACACACGGCAGTTTAGACAAGGTCATGCCCTCGAACATACAGTTGAAAAGCTTTTTCACTTCCAAAACTAAAGATTTTCTACCAAAGATATGGGATTTACACATGACTCACCCGCTGGAGACATGTTATTGAATAAATTGAAGTTATGTGAATGCAAATTTTCCCTGAAGTTTTTAAATGACCTGATATTACCTAGAAAAAATACGCTCTAGTTGGTAAAGGCGACGAGTTGGATACTTGTTGTCCGTGGTTCGATTCTAGGTCACGGAATATTTCCCTTCCTTTTTTTTCATAAAATGTCGTTTTAAAGTTTTATATCTAGCTTGGCTTATGACGAATGTAAAAATGTTTAAGGATCGTTGGTTGTCTTTTTTTAAATTTTTAAAATTTCATATTCTCATTACTTTTGGTAATAAAGATGAGTGCAAACAGATGGAAAGATTTTGACTGGTTTATAGTTCAATTTTTTTTAAAAGAATTTTTAAGGGTTCATTTCGATTATTTTTTTAAAATAGTTTTCATTTTATTTTCTTCTTTTCCTCTATTGTATTTTCTTGCTTCTATCTCGCTTCTTTTTTTTCAGTGCTACCCAGCGTGAATGGTTAAGAAAATACATTTAAATAAAAGATATTGCGAACGCCGAGATTATCCCATTCCGATGAGTGAATGGGATGCGCATGTAAATGACGTCATCAGTGAGCATTTCGGTTTTGCCTTCTCCATTTGCTCTCTTTTCCGTCATGGCGTAAGAAACGATGGAGGAAAAGGAGGGGAAAGAAGGACGGAGGAAGGGGGGTTAAGGAGGAAAGACAACTGCCGCGATTGATGAAAAGTTCGCTTGGCGGCCCTCGTAAAGTGCATTTACCCTTTTCGCTTTTGTTTCTTTTTGATCGGGGACTGAATGTGTGTGTGTGTGGGTGTGGTGTATGTGTGTGTGTGTGTGTGTGCATGCGTGTGTGTGTGTGTGTGTGTGTGTGTGTGTGTGTGTGTGTGTGTGTG
>JAHWFO010024403.1:574373-619385 GCA_023313115.1 Rhysida immarginata
TGTGTGTGTGTGTGTGTGTGTGTGTGTGTGTGTGTGTGTGTGTGTGTCTTTCTCTTTCTCTCTCTCTCTCTCTATCGGAGCGCTCCAATTTGGCGTCGGCAGCCTTAATTACAGTCGATGCTAATCCAAGGCCCGGGCGCCTGATAGCGAAAAAGCCGCGTGCCTCACTGCGCCTGCCAGTAATTTTATGATGATTCTTGTCTGCAGATACGCAGCACAGTCGGCGGAATGATGAACATCGTCCATTTCGAAAGTTTGTCATGAAACTTGGTTGCCATAATTCTCTAATTACGAGTCAGCGTGCGCATCAAATTTGAATGGGCCCCGGTAATAGTGGGGGACCCACTGGCGGGAAACATTCCGACTGCACACCGTGCCTCTCGCGTTTAATGTGCATGTGTCTGTTTGCATAATGGCAAGAATTCCATATTAATGCAACCACGCTCTCCCATACTCATGAATAATAAACACCGTCGAATAACTTGTGACTAGCGCTCGAGATTTACAATGTTTTTCATCCGGACCAGAGCGCCATCAGACGGCAGTCACTCGCAGAAAAGATTTCGTCTCGACCGCCGCCTAGCATCGCATCGCCAGCAACGAATTAATTGTATTTTGGTAACCGCTCAATTTATGCCCGCCTGCCATTGCCTTGCTCCCGTTGACAGAGAGAGGGCGTTCGGGGGCTCTCTACCCTTCCGCCACCACCCCGATGACGACGGCGGCCGACGATTCCCCCGCTTCCTGCTTTTCTCCATCATTTCAAAGACCTACCCATCCCAACCAACCCATCCACCCAACCAACCACCCAACCACCCACCCATCCACTCACTCACTCACTCAGCTCTTCCTCCTCATCTTCCTCCACTTCTCTCATCTCTAAACGCAACCTCGTCGTGTTTTCCTTTGCAGCTTTCTCTCTTTCTTCTTCTTTTTTTTTCCATTAACAGTCATCTCGTTTCTTTACATTTTAAATGAAAAATAGGAATAACAATAAAATCTAATTAAAAAAATAAAAGCCGCATGACAAAAAACGTTAAGTAACGCATATAACAAAGGTAATGCCGACCATCGTCATTACCATCATAAAAAAACGCATTTAATTTCCTGCACGAGGCCTGCACTTTTGCAGTCGGAATGACTCCGAATTACGCGGAAGAGATGGCAGAGAAAACTCCGCGTAAGTAGAATCCGCGTAACTTGGAGATATAAAGATAAGTAGCCAAATGAATGATGCATGGGTAATAAAAGAAATTCAAAGCTTTCAAGTTGAGCGGCCGTTGCTTTTGTGGTGGCAAAGGAAAGTGGCAACTTTTAAGTTTGGTAGAAATTGATCTTAAGACTTGAAAACTTTAAAAAACTGTCCTGATGGAAAATTCTGAGGTGTGTTGCGTTGCTAGCATTTATTTCCCCTATTTACAAGATTTTCTGCACTGAAGGAGTGAAATGTAAGGAAATTTTACAGGCGCTTCTTCCAGGAAAGTTGCCAAAATTGTATCTCTTAAAAAATTTTGGTTTTAGAGGAAATAAAATTCACCCTCAACAAAAAATTCTCGAGATAAATGAAAGGGTGACATATTATGGCAGTGATCCTAGATCATAAACCATTCAAGAGTGAATTATATTATATTCAATGCCTGCCAATAAGAACAGGAATAAAGGCATCAATATGAAGCCAAATGACCGCGACTTAGATTAGAATCAGTGTCCCCGATGGCCCAGATGGTATCGGCGACGAGCTGGAGATTCGTGGTGAATGGTTCTGATCCAAAACGGGGAATTCACAGGCGGCAACTTCTAAAGAAGAATGATACAAAAACTCGTGCCAGCTACGATAAGTGCCTTCAAAATGAAGGTAGCTATGTAGAAAAATGGTTCAAGTATGGAGATTTTTTTTTGTAATAAATTTTTTATTATTACAAAATAACGGAACTTGCTGAGTGTGTACTTGCTTTTTCCTTTGTATTACCAAACGGAACTTACTTTTGGACTAAATCATATGATATGTGAAATGAATGCGTCTTTCTTTCATCGCTGATTACGAATATCGCATCCAAATTTCTGAGACTGATAGTTCTGAGATATCAATCAAAAATATAATTTCCGAAATGTGTTCTATATCGAAAAGTCACAGAGAAATGGAACCAAAACAGTTTAATAGTACACATAAAGCCAATAAATTTTCAATGGATCAATATTCCGATGGATGCTATCGAAAAATCATAATTATCGATATACAATAGCTCTATAAATGACAGCTGATACCAATGCGACTTATATATGTGCATGTATCAGACTCAATAATAAACATGAATTTGAAAAAATTTCAAAATTGGACCAATCGTCACGGAGATATCGCAAATCAGCCGAATGACATGAACTGCGATATTTACTCATTATTAAGTAGCGGAAGAATGGAGCTCCATTCTTCCGCTACTTATTGGTTTCACAATACCCGTCTGTTAAGTTCACAATACTTAGCATTTTTTCTTGATGTTAAGTTTTGTCTATACAAATTTTTGGTTGTATTTATGCATTATAATTAGCGGATCATAATGATTCATGATCTATGATTCATTTCCCATAGATTTGAATCAAGGAATCTTCCTTATGAACAGCAACGATAACAGTGATTGGTATTTAAATGCTAATCCGTCTGTGATAATTTCTGCAGTTTTTGAGATAGAAGGTTGAAATTCGGAATGTAGCTTACTATGGTCATGAGTACTTCACTATTTAGTTTGGTTTTGATTGGCCCACTAGGCTCGGAAGTACTGGCTTGATCTATATGGTATTTAGTTATGTAAAGGAGTGAAATTCGATATGCATATTCCTCTATGCAAAAGCTACATTCTTATGAAGTTTGGGCCAATTTGTCCCAGTAGGGTCCGAGTTGTGGGGGTGGCAGTCACTTGGTCTTTAGAACTAAGCCAATACATGGCGTGTGATAGTATCATTCGATTGAAAATGATGAGAAAGGAAAGATGGGGTTCTTTTATATTTTCTAAATAGTAAGTTCGAGAAAATAAATTTTTTGATAAATTAAATTGGGGGTTAAAAAGTGCAGATATAGGGGTAAAACTTGATGAACGCAGAATTTCGCTATTTTCCTATACCTTCCTCGGGAGGCTTAACTTCTTGTTCAATATGGCTTTTAAATTAAGTACGATTTCAGCAACCCCTGTATCATAAACCGTACCGACCTATTTACAAAATCATAGCTAATCGTGAAATAGTTAAATTTGGAAAACGTTTATATTCAAAGCTGTACTTGTTGATGTTCTATTCCAACTACTCTTATCATTTATTTTTATATTCTGTTTGTTGTGTTCTTCTGTTTCGCTTTCTTAAGTCCCAGTGTAGCAATGTAATTTTTACTGGTAACCGCTATCGATTTTTTAGCTGTTCTTCGTATTTTTGTTAATGTTGGTAATGAATCTATTTCATCTATAGCTTCTTTTATAAAAATTTGAATGAATTTTTAAACCGTCCGGTACGGTTTAGGAAAACAATCTCGCGCCATACAATTTACTTATCAGAATCTTAATATGGATATTGATATACTGTATAACAGATGCATAACTGCTGTAAGATTTATTTGTGTACAGACAAAACTATATCTGCTGGAGAAGATATCAGGTTGTTGCAAAAGTTTCTTCCGGTTCTAGAATCCGTGCCCAAGAAGGACTCATTTTCCGAAGGGGATGTTTATATTTTTTTCAAACAAATTATTGCATTCGATTCATGAATATATATTTGCTATATTACATCCAAGAATCAACTTTCTGACTATACATCTGTGAGTGCCATCAACGGTCTGAAATGGACCTTTCACGCGAGCATATTCGAGCAATAATCTTCTACGAGTATTCTGGAAAGATCAGTGCTGCGCAATGTCACCGAAACATTTGCCAACGTTTAGGTGATGGCACTGTTAGTTTACGTACAATAGAAGAATGGTATCGCCGGTTCAGACGCGGAGATAGCACTCTTCAAGATGCACCTCTCTGGTCGGCCAATCATGATTTCAGATGGTGATCTACGCCAAGCAATTGATGAAGATCACAATGTAACAAAGAGGGAACTCGCAGAACAGTTGAAGATTCACTTTTCAACCATTGCTCGGCATCTGCATGAGCTGAATCTGTCATTCAAGTTCAATCGTTTTTGTGTTGGAATAAAAATCCGGAAAAAACTTTTGCAACAACCTGATATTGCCTATTTTTAATTAAGAAAATGATTTTTGCAATTGAAACTGGACAATACAAATCACGAGTTGTTACATAAAAATAGTTTCCTAAAAACACGAGCAAAAGCTGAATTACAATAAACCTTATTTAGGAGAAAGTTACATATTTGGCAACTTTCCTTACATATAGCGTTATTAAATCGTATTCTTGTACACAAATCCTGAGACTAATACAACAACTATGCCTTTGGCGAACCCGCGAAAGACAGGCTGAAGATCTTGAAAGTCTCTCCCGACTATCAAGCTAGTCTGTATTAAAGGGTAATTTAAACGGAGAGAGTCAAAAATTTTGAATATTTTCCTTTCTTTATTTCTTAATTCATAATTTTACAACGAAAGTTGCCGAAAATTCAAAGTATAGGAGGCCACCATATTGCACTATCTTAAGCCAGGTTTTTGCCAGTTCTTCGATCCCACGGCGCTACCAGTTTTTGTCCTTTTAGGCGAAGAGTTCTTTCCCCCTGGCTTTCTCCTACTTCTGATTGCTGAAGTACCGCCCGCGAAGGAAGTAGCTCAGAGACGCACTAGATGTTAAATATGGCATCAGTTCTGTTCCTTCAAGTTCCGTGAGTGTTCTCGAGTGGTGAACGATCTCGCGTTGTCTTACTGTAGGAGAGTCCGCTTTCTATTCAATAATGCTGGGTAATTTTGTTTCTAAACAGCATACCTCTGCTCCAGCTGTTCAAAGTACTAGCTAGCGTAGATGGTTCCATCATCTGTAACAAACTTGTTTTAGGGCGTCATCTATGCTCCAATTGTCCAACAAGTTCAGGCAATAGGAGGTATCGCGATATGCAGCTTTCTTACAGTGCTCAAGCTCTACCCATGCGCAATAGAAATTTTTTCTCCTTCCTGTGGGCAGTGTCTCTCTTCGTAATACATCCAAATACAGTTTTCTTTTTTCTATTTTAAGAAGGTGAAGGGAACGGATGAAAGTTGACGTTTTATCCATGGAAACATGACTAATCTTTTCTTTTTTCTAGTATCCGAATTGTATCTATGAGTTACAAACTGACAATTAAACATATTTCAAATGTAATAGCAGAACAACATGGGCTACTCCTCCATTTTGAAATTCTGCCCGAGAAGCCGCATATTGCGATACCTCCTATTGGCCTCAGCTCAATCGCTGGCTTCGTGTGTTAGGATTATGGAAATATATCCACTTTCCATCGCACATAATTCGCTTGAGCTGGCGTCATTCCTTTTGGCCTTACGAAGTAAGGTAAGTGTTATATGTTCAGCTCGCTGAGTGGTGGTTGTCGGATTCCCATGGTTCGGAGCTTAGCAGACTCTAGCAGATATTCAAAACGACTTTCTCATTGAGCGAAATTTGCTAAACCACTTACTTTGGTGCTGTGATCCACAAAACCTTCCCCTTTCAGCATTGTTATGGCCAATTTCGAACTCGTGGAAGTTCCCTCTTTTGACTGTTCGCCTTTTAAGTGTCAAAACCACAGACGAAAAGATTGTTATACAACCATCAGTATATAAACTTTTCCACAGAATGTTTTGCGCTCCTGAAATAATGTTAGGCACGGGACGTACTCGCCGCCAATAAATTCATGAATATTGCCAAATTTTTTATTCACACTGTATATTACTGTAAAATTAAGGGACTTCAGAAAAGTTTTTTATTTGAAATTCAGATCAATATCATGTCTTTTCTTTTCATTTTCCTACAAAATCCTGTTGATATTAAGATGAGTATTATCATAAATTAACGTAGTGAAAGATGAATCAACACCAGGAAAGGAACAGTCACTTCCAACTTGCACACTACCTGGACAATCACTCCATTTTCATCTTTATTGAACAATCCACACATAAATGAAACAATCAGGAGATTTTAAGTTGCATTCCTATCTATGATTCATTTAAGGATTTAAGAATACCTCGAGAACAGAATTTTAATCTGGTAACAAGCAAATTTTAATTGATCGATGTTCGATCATTTTATTTTCACTTTAGCGAATTTAGCCTGCCTAACCTAATCTAAGCAACCATGTCACCTTTTTGGATCTGCAAACATTAGGAGATTTTAATTAAAGTTTTCTTGAAGGGAGTTGTTTTTTTAGAAACAAACATATGGATTTGATTGCAAATTTAACGAAGTCTTCATGATAGGGTCATTTGTTTTCTCAAGCTTAAAATTTTAATTATAGGTCACTGAGATGACTCGGCATCAAATTACAGAAAAGCATTCGTACTGGTTTTTATTAAACAAAGAGCATAAGGAGGAGGCACTTTGCTTGCGTATGTAATTTGCCTAAGAACATTGCACTCTAACTCTTCTCTCTTTTTCTCGTCTTATATAGCTAGGCGCATTTCGAACCGGTTGTCTTTTGGCGAGAGGGCATCTGTCTGATTGACGTCGACACTGGGGAAGCAATTTGCCACTGGGCGTCTCTGCCACTACAAAGACCACGAACAGAGGGGGGAGGGAGTGAGGACGGCACCCGTGCCGACAGAGGAAACGGGATCAGGCGCTAGACAATTAGAGGCCTGGGCCATTCACCACCCCCACCTCCAGCCGCTACCCACCCTCACGACACAACCTTCAGCAAGCGCTGAATCGTCGAAGGCATCGACGATGTGCGTGTGCCATTCACCCGTCACCCCCGCAAATGCCAGCGCATCCAAAACGACTGATTACAGGGTTAATAGGTTCGGTGCGAATGAAACAAAGTCAGAGGAACTGGTGTCGAAGGCCCCGGACCCGCAGTATAGGAGAGAGAGAAAAAAAAAGAAAAGACAGCCAGGAGCAAAAAATATCGGAGAAACAAGGAAACGCTTTAAGTGAGATGAAACGTGATAGCGAATTCTTTCAGGAAATTTTTAATTACAAAGTTTCTCAAAAATGTCCTTTTTCTGGGAAAAAAATCCACTTCATTGTCATTTATAAATTAAAGATTCCATTTTTATGCTTGGTTTAAAGAAATGAATAACCCCAAAACTAATTCTTGGTTGTATGAGGGTGATACGAATGAAATCCTAAAATTGCGAAAAACATTCGTAACCAACATTGTATCAGTACGATGAAGAAACACAGTATTAAAATGAATGTTCCACTTGCAGCATCCATCAAAGAGGAACAGCCATGTCTAATTCATTTTCTTGAATACCGAAAGGGGTGAATCTAATCGAAATTCACCAACGAATGAAAGCTCTGTATGGGAGGGGAGATCAGAGTAGCGACATCAGATTACACCACAGAGTTAAAGCCATCGTGAAGGAAAATCGAGGTACATGTATATAATTGAATAAAATAGCCATGATCATGATTCATAGTAAGATATCGTTCAGTGTGTTCTGCAATATTACAAAAGAGTCTGCAAGATGGCTGTCATGCTAGCTGATTGAGAATTGCAAGAACAACGTGCTTATAGGCTGTCAAGAACTTTTGCAGCGCTTAAAGAAGGAGGTCTATCGAATTTATCAGAGTATAATGCGACAGCCAATTTTCGACTGTGTAGAGACTTACTGCAAATAAAACATGCATGAATATAAAGACGGAAATTGGGCGGAATTTGCGAAATAAAGTGAAATAATGAACTGTATACGGTATAATATACTGTACGGAGTGGTCGTGGCCTGGTTGCCTCACTGATCGGTTCGCTGTTGGGTGACAAGTCACTGGCTTGACAGCGAGATGGCTTCTGGGGCCAACATCGAGGGACACAGTTTGGTGAGATCCGTCACGGGTCACCTGTGCTTTGGACCAGAACTGGAAGCCCAGCAGCTGTGGGTAATTGCCACTGGTTGGTCCCCCCACAGGTGGAATTCCATCTTTGTACCTCCCGTGCTTCGGAAAGCACGTAAAGCCGTCAGTTCTGGCTGCTACTGATATCTCGTAGCAGTCGTTACTTATCACTAGGATGTCGCAAAATTCCCTTGTACTTGACAAGACAAGACTCGTTTTATACTGTATAATTATATAAATATAGCCTACGCTAGTTTCGTTTGAAGTTCGTCAGATCGAAGTTAGTTTGAAGCCCCCCCCCCTCTCAACATCGTGCTTGCAGCCCGAAATTTTGTATTCGTGTATAATGCGACCCCCCCCCCCCCAAATTTAGGTGTTTTTATGTCAAATTTTTCCCATTATACACGGATAAATACGGTATTTCCCAGATTTCGCTCCCTGTGATTATAACTACTTTTATAAGTCTAACGAAGAGTTTCAGCAGATAGTGGACAAATACCTGCGTACTCATCCAAAATAATTTTTTCTAAAGTTACTCATGTGTTTCCAAAGTATTGGAACATCTATAAGGAACGCACTGGGGAATAGATTGAAGAACATGTCATACAAGGCTCTTTTATTTTATAAATTACGGAATAAAAAGCATTTAAAGTTTGCATTTGAACCACCCTCATATACGCCTACTACCTTCGTAAGGTCTCCAGAGATAAAGTATTTTCCGTATAGTAGTGTAGCGAAAAACTTGAGTTCAAAGAAATTGTTCCTTTTGAAATTGAAAATATAAAGTTGGATAAAAAAGGGGATGAAATTGGGATAAAAAGTTAGGCTAAAAAGTGAATGTAAAGAAAGATAAAAAAAAAAACGTGGGGCTAAAATATCTCCAACTAATTTAACCCACTCTTTTCCACATTTGCCCCCTTTTTATCCTCCTTTTTATGAAAAAATCCTCAAAAAAGTTCAATCTCTCGAACCTGTATTTCGAAAATCGAGAAATATTTTGTAATTTTCGTTTCTCGTCATTTTCTATGCTATATGTTGTAATCTGAAAAATGTTAATACTTTCTTGATAAAGATCACGTGATCACTAGACTCTCCCTATACCGAATCCCGTAACCTCTTCTGGGTTCATTAGGACATATTGCTTCCCATATTCCGGCAGCGAATGTACACTGTAAATGCCGGCTCCTACTGTAACATCCTCATGAAACGCCGTAATGTCATTCGACGAAAGTGACCCGAACTTATCAAAGGCATATTGTTATTGCATGATAACGCGCGTGCTCATTGCCATCAAGACAACTGAGATAGCTACTGCGAAAGTTCAACTAGGAATTTTTCGAGCCATGCTCTGTATGGTCACCGACAACTACCATCAAGATCGAGTGGCGCTACTGTCGATCCAGCAGTAATGGCGGAGCAGTGAGGCAGGTGGCTAGCTGCAGGAACGTCCAAGGTGTGTGAAATGTCATATGTAACTTAAATACATTATTAAAAACGCATATGCGCAAAATCCTCATAAGAGTTGCTCCACCAGAATTGATTATGTTCCTTAGCAAAGAGCATCAGTTAAGTTTATTACTCAACACAGTAATCTTTTAGACCTCTGCGAACCTGAGAAGGATGCAGCGATGGTCGATAAAAGTTTCTTGATTGACGCACTATATGCAGACAAAAATTTCTCATAGCCCCCCCCCCATTTTTTAGAGGTAAGGGACAACTTTCTAAAATTGAAGGTTTTGAATCCGCTGAAATTTCAGATGCAAAAGTGCATGTAAAATGAGTCATCTCGAGACTGAAAGTATCGCAATTATTTCAAAAAAAAAATGCCTGGGACCTTTGATTGATTTTTTTAGCATGTTTGTGTCACATGTATTGTAAATTTGTCATTACCAGTCTTAAAGTTAATTTTTTAAATTTTAACTGAATGCGCAGAATACATTTTATGTTTTCTTAATGGTTTTTCGTAGCCATTATAGAATTTCAGTTTTCATTCTGAAAGGTTTTTTTCCCAATGAATTAAGTCACTTGTACATCATTTAATCGTGATATCATTTTATTAATTTTGTTCTTTACATTGTAAATGTTTAAAAGCTGCAGGCAAATAAAATGAAAATAAATAACATGCATTATTTGAAAATTTTCTTCAATGTATTCCTGATCTCTTAAAACAAGACTGCTAATCCTTTTCACAGCTAGAAAATAAAGGTAACATTGTTTCGGACCCGGAAACCCAAATGACTGAGTCTGGCTATTATAATTGATTCCTTTTTCATGGGGAAAAAAGGAAGGCGGGGCATCAAACAATACTAACTGTACAACTCGTCGTAGGAAGGTGATCGAAGCATCATACAAGAGTTCGATGGGGGGAATGCTTGTAACAATGATATTAACAATTACACCCAGTAAATGCTAATTCCTTAGATCCTTTACATCCAGCTTTTTGTCGGACCCACAGCAAACCGCATATCTTACACATGGAAATAAATCATTTCAACATTTCAATTAATCTTTTTCTGTTTGATTCACCATCTAAATATCTCTGGAAATTAAACAAAATTTTCACGAATACAAAATTTTAACGCGTGACAAGTAAAAATGCTTGCTTTAACAAACCCTTTCAATGTTGAGTCCGCTGGAGATGAGGCCGCCTGCCTCACTGCGTATTTCTAAATTTCCTCACTTGGAGGTGTTAGTTGATTCTGACGGTGACTATAGCCCTTATCTTCTTCCAAGCGACTTCCATTTGTACGGTTCCAAACTATGCAAAACGAATTGGCCTTACGGGTTTTGAGGGGCTTGTGAAACGATGGGACAAGTGCCTCATTGTACAGGGCGATTATGTAGAGAAATAAAAGTCTTCAAGTCAATACTCTTTTATTTGTTTCATTTCTATATCCATTTGGAACTTACTTACTGACTTCCCCTCGTAATAAGCAAAAACGAAACAATGCACAAGAAAGCTGCAGGTTTACCTATTTTTCGACAAATGCACCAAGTCTCTCGACACATTTCTCCCATCGTGACACCAGATTCAATACACCTCGTTTCATAAAACTCAGTTTTGTTTGTATAGCCACCCAAATCATTCAAAAGATGTTGAAAATACAAAAGGGGCAGACGGACGAAAAGACGGACATGTAAAATCAATAAGCAGTCTCATTCTTCTGGTACTTCATAAAGTACTCAGAGTAGTTTCCAAATTCCGGAGCAGTAGATACAGGCGTTGGAAGCGACCACTCTTCTCATTTGATCCTTTGCACATAAACTGATATCTCCTTCATCTGCGTTGGAAGGTTTCTAGATCTGCCGGTTGATGATATATTTATAAAGATGATTTCTTCTTAAATTTTAGATTTATTCATTTTGGTATTTTCGTGATATACAATCTAAAAAGCTGAAGGTTATTTAATTTAAATTTTCGAAATGCTTGTGAGGACTTCCTGGCTTCTGGCTTTCATGAAATTAAATTTAAATACAAGTAGAATGGTTTATTTTCATTTTGGTAAAGCAAAGCTTTTTCGTTAAATTTCAAATTATTCGTATATTAATTTTCTATTTTCCTCAGGGCTTTTCATTCCTCTGGTAAACAGCTTTCAGCAGTAAACTTTCAATCTCAGTATTCATTTCTTTATCGCAATAACATAGAAAAAAAAATTCCCTTGCAAAGATCATCCATTTTAATCATAAGTTAACGACGGGTAGTCACAATAGAATACTTAGAAAATATATAAAAGAAAAGCAATAGAAAATTCAAAAACTGTTTTCTTTGTATAAAAGCAGCATTGTCATCGATTTTATCATCAAAATAAACGTTTATGTCTCCTCATAAAATTCGAGATTTGATCATAGATTTCTAAGTGTATGTTGTTGTTCAACTAGGTCTGCTGAAAGTTATTTTTAATCAAAGTACTCGTTAAAGGTAACAAATTTTGCAAAAAAAAATTATCAGATACGATTAATACAACAGTAAATTGAATTCACAATAAATATGCAAATACAAACTGTAGTCGGTGAGTAATAGCGGACAACGGAAAGGATATAACTGTCAGCGAATACCTTGCACTGCTACCTTGACTTCTGGGTCAGACTCAAAAAGCCGCTCTTCAAAGCTCATTTTTATTAGACAAAAAAGATGAAAAACGTATGGGGTGAGGTCGGAACTGTAAGGGGATGGATGTTTTAAGAACTCCCACTTGAAGTGTGCTAAAGTGTCCATGGTTTTCTTCGCGACGTATGGTAGTGCGTTGTCGGGAAGCAGGATGACCCCGTGGGACATGAACTCCGGCTGTTTATTCTTGATCCGCCGTCAAAAAGTGTCCAGAGTCGTGGCTTAGCTGTCGAATTAATTGCGGGGCTGTGGGGGCTCAGATTGTTTAAAACTCGGCCTTGGTATTCAGAGAAGACGTAGTACTTTGCCGGCTAATTCTCCGATATATATATGAACAAAACCTTTGTCGATCTTTTAACAATCCCAGCAATAATGAGGTTATGCTTAAATAGTGTAGGAATTAAATCTCTTACCATTTGGAGAGAATAAGGTTGAGTAGAATCAATACTCAATAAAAGTAACTTCTAAGGGATTTTTTTCCATTTTTTTTTTGAAGAATAAGAGAGAGCAGTCCTGAAAGTTCAGATTTCAGCTCCCCAATCATATAGCTCCTACGAAGTCCTTCAAAAAGAACGTGAAAACAGACAGACGCGACAGGAACTCTTGCACAATTCTGTAGTGAAGCATTACTCTGCTTCTTATATAACTCCACATTCTAATCAACTTGTTGCTATATTTTTTTTAAATATATACCAATATCTTTTACAGTATCAGATTACATATTTAAAATAAAAATGCAAGTTAAAATAAAATATATAAAATACAAAATTCAAAGCATACACTTTCATCTTAAAAAGTGCAGTAAAAAGTAAAAAATCTAATTTTAAAAAAAAGGTAAAAGTGTGGTGGCGCGTTTAATATTAAATTTTAAAAAGAAAATTCTACATAATAAAATTAACATGCACTTTTCTATTTTTACTGCACTTTTTAAGATGAAAGTGTGTGCTTTGAAATTTTTACTTTATATATTTTATTTTATTCTTTTTAGTCTTTATTTAAAAAAATAAGCTTTTATATGATAACTACAAAACCAAAACACCTTGGAAATTTGTCCAATCGGCTATGTCTGATCTTGGGAAAGCGTTCAAAATACAGGGTGAGTCAAAATTCGTTGGACACCTTATCTTGGATACCAATGTAGTTATGCAAATTCCAATACAGGAACTTGAGGGTGCTCTATCTGATGGAGCACCTTTCATCATATCAAATATGCACTTTAGGACACATCCAAATTCTATCTCGAAAACCGTCAAATACACAAAAAATTCCAATTACACATTTGTTCAACAGCAAATTTCAAACAGCAAAAAGTTCACCAAAATCCCATAAGCGGATGGCCCACAATCCTCATTGCAAGCTCTGCAAATTATTTCATGCACCATCCTCATCCTGTTATGGTAAGTTCCACAATTTACCATAAAGTCACCCGTTTCCTGTGCAATTGGTATATAAAGGCATGCTGAAGCTGAGAAAAAAATCAGACTAAAGCAAGATGGCACAATACAATGATCAGGAAATGATCAACATAGCCCTCTGCTTTGGTGAGGCGAGGCAAAATTATCATGCAATAACCAGGCATCGTTGAAATGTCGTGCGGAATTATGCTATGGTGCAAATGGACATCATTAAACACTATCTGGATTGATGGAAAGACTTACTTTGTATTAGATGACTGTAAGCAACAACCAGTAGAAAAACCAATTGTCCTGTTGCAGAGCATGCAATGAGGATTGTGAGTGATCCGCTCATGGGATTTTGGTGAACTTTTTTTTTGTTTTGTTTGGAATTTGCTTTTGAACAAATGTACAATTAGAATTTGTTGTGTATCACTAACGGTTTTCGAGATAGAATTTAGATGCGTCATAATTTGCATATCTGAGCACTCTCAAGTTCCTATTTATTCCCTGTATTGGAATTTGCGTAACTACATTGGTATCCAAGATAGGAAGGTGTCCAACGACCTTTGACCATAGCCATCATGATGACATAGCCTGCCCATTTGCCTTCAAACGATGTCCCCAAAAATGTAGACGAATAAAAGGATAAAACCTAGCACCACTTAGCGATAAAATTTAACATTGTTTCAATCGCTTATGCTATGCTGTTTATTTATGAAAAATGTTAAAATTAAATAAAAGATTACTTCATTTATTTTCATTTATTTACTATTGGTTCATATAGAAAAGTGAAGTTCTTTGTTATTTTTTTAGTCAAAATGTGAATGGACAAGCTTTCCATATAATGTTAGGCTATGAACCGACTGAAACTGTTAAATTTTGTTGCTAAGCGGTAATAGTTTTTATCCTTTTTCCTCTAAATTTTTTGGAGACAGTTTTAACAATGGAGGAAGGCCAATTAAGCAGGCTTTGTTATCATGATGGCTATGCTTTTGACTTACATTACGCTGGCTAATCATAAACAATGCTCTCCACAATCAACAACGGACCTTACATTTATTAAAAAGAAATTAACCCCCCACCCCCCAAGTAGGGTAAGGCAAGCGGCAGATCCTGCGGTCATCTATTTTTACCCCTTTATCTGCACTTTTTACCTCTCCCCAAGTTTTTTTAATCAAAAAAACTGATTTTCTCGAACGTAATATCAAAGTAACAACAATTACATAAGACAATTAACAACGATAACAATAAACAACAATACGTTACGTCTTGATTGCACTGTATACATATTAAATTTAAATATTAAAAAACTTACGAATAAATGAAAGACTGGTGAAACTAACGATTGAAACATGCATTGTCATCGATAAGATGCCGTTGGGGAAAGTTGCTGATCTGTAGGTAGTCAGGAAATGAGCGAAATGATTACAAAATTTGCCACAAACACACAAACAAGTGAATAATATGTATAAAATAAAAGTGTGTAAAAAAAATAGTAATAATGCAAAAAATGTAATCAAGTCAGGTTGAGAGCTTAGGTATATATATTTAAGCTTTATGTTTAAATAAGTTCAAATACTGAGCGAAACAAGGAAGTTTAAACATTCCGTGGTTTAAGTAACTAGAGTGCAAAACAACTGCTCTGTAAAAAAAAAAAGAAATACTATAAAATTTTAAGCAGTTCGTATCTAAACGTTATTATTTTTTTAAAATAAAAGACGAGTTATCTAACACTTCATGTATAAAAGAAGAACCAAGTAACATTTCATATACACAATCTTTGGTGATGCATTAATTTAACGAGGTGATAGAAGAGGTAATTGTAAGAAATTCAACCAAATATGCCATTTTGCAAAGTCTAAAAAGACAGTTTTTAATATATAGGTAATTTTCATGGATTCTTTTTTATGTCTAGTTGGTTGGTTGGTTTATTAGAATTTTTGGCGTCGACTACTAAGGTCGTTTTGCGCCTTTTACACAAGTTATATCTGTGGGTCCAGAACAAACACAAACATCCATGCCCACGGTGGGATTCGAATCCCACGACCAGGGGCCTTAGTCTGGACTTTTACTCACCTCACCTCACTTCACCTCGAACTCATCGCGGTTGTTTAACACGTATAAATTTTCTCGACTCACAAATCGGTAGTCTGGAACAGGTTAAATCGATCAGTGAGTCACAATTCGTAGCCATCGGCCGTACGCGTTGCTAATTGAATTATGGGATATGCAAAAAGGGATCTTAGGTGGAGGTTAAAATGCTATAACTAATCAAATCGCAAGATTATTTCGTCATTACTTGTTGAACGTAGAGTTAGCACGTGCTTATCAGATTCAGGCTTTAGTTCGTCAATTAGCTGATTCGCTAATTCTTTTGTAATCCTAAATAATCTGCAAAAATGGTCGTCATGCAGATCAAAGGCATTCATTCGTGGCCTAAGAATTCTTTCCCTTCTTAGCGCACGTCTTTCATCCCTTTCTAATTTCGATAGCTAACAGCATAACATATCCGTCCTCCATGATGGAAATCACCAACTCGTATAAAACTCAGACATCTCACTGGCTGTCGACCATATGTGTAGCAAACGCATCAGGCGAGATAAAGTGAGTAGTGCGTTCAGATGCGTTGAGTGTCGAGACTACCATTTTCCTCTCGCCAAACGTGTTTGCACCACACGACACCGTCAACACGTCTCACGATGGAACTCACAAAAGTCCAGACTAAGGCCCCAGGTGGACTTGAGAACTAGAAAGCCTACGCCATAGCCCTCTCGGCCACCTATTTCTGGGAATATATGAATGGACATTCGAGACAGAAAACAATTACATGATATCGGAGACAAATTAAGAGAAAAAATTTAATTAGGAAGAACTAGTACTGAAGTCAGTTTGAACAACAAATTGAGATATTCTTAATGAACAAAATTAATATTTAACAATAGTTGTAAAGATATACGTATGTTGTATGCAATGTATGAAAACACCATACAAAGGCGGCTAAACAGAAATTTTTAAACATCTGTATTTGTAATAATTGTATTTAATTAAAAAGAGCTCAACAGTAAAATAAAATACAAAAATCATAAGCAATATAACTACTGGCAGATTAATTTAAATCCGTATCAAAAATATATATGTGACATAATATTTTATTTTAGAAAAGAATATTATATTATGAAATGAATATTAATATTTTGGATATTTTGGATCGTTTTTGTCCTTGAAGCGTCTGCCAGGAAATGATTCAAGTAGTGAAAAGAGGAAGAAGTCACCCTCGTACATGTATGTCGCAGATTTCCACCAAATTGAAATATGTTACTCATCTGAAGCTACTATAGATGCTTGCAAAATAAGAAAGTGCGAAATTTTGTTTCTTTCAAAATAAACCGCCAAAAAGAAAAAAATTGAGCACATATAGCCATACAAGGCTGTGTGTATTAATGCGCTTAAGGAAACTTCTTCCACTACTCAGCAATAAGCAAGAATCCACTTCACATGAAATTAATGGAAGTAGACAATACCAGACGACAATTGAATGGCATCTCAAGTTCCTAAACAAACTTAGTTTTTAAAAATAGATTATTACAATTAGCTAATTGCCTTCCAGTAAAAAAATGTGTGGGCAGCAAATGGATTGTACTCATAACTAGGGGCTGACCCTCTAATTGCCTTCAAGGACTTAAAGGAATCAACCAGGAGTAGAAGTCTAATGTCCAATCGGTACCTTCCAGTTGGGGCAGCCTGTTAGTAATCATGCCTTGTGCATCGTGAACGGACGCGGATGGACTTCCTCCAACACGCACTGGGTCAGCGCGGAGGATCTTGGCCCACTACTCTCTAAACACTTACCGTTCAAAATCAACCATGATTACCTCTCAAAATCAGCCATGGCCCTCAGTTTCCGGCAACCAGATTGTCCCTGGTTACGGTGGCAACCAGCAAGATATGAAGACAGAGGGTGCTAAAAATATCCGGTTCGGACCTGGCCACCACAAGACACTGACCCTGGCTACCTATAACGGACATTCCCTTTCCTCAGAGAGTCGTCTGCAAGAACTAGATGAATTATTGCATAGGATCAACTGGGATATCATTGGACTCTGCGAAGAAGAAAAGGTGAAGATAAAATTGAGCTGAACAGTGGGCACGTACTATACCATAGAGGAACAACCGATGGAAGAGTTAGTGGTGTTGGATTCCTTATTCATAAGAAATGGAAGAATCAAATCATTGAGCTTGATAGTGCCTCCGACAGAATTGCAAGATTGGTCGTCCAATTGCCGAGAAGATACAAGGTACAGATCATACAGGTCTATGCGCCAACCACAAGCTACTCTGATGATGAAGTCGATGACTTTTATGAAGAAGTTAGCAAGATGAACCAAACAGGAAACTATTATTTGAAAGTCGTCATGGGCGACTTTAACGCCCGTGTCGGAGAAAAAAAAAAGGAGAATATTTCCTTGGTAGTCATGGTTATGGCACAAGAAATGAAAGAGGAAACAAGCTGGTGGAATTTGCTGAGTACGAACAGCTGTACGTCATGAATCCCTTTTTCAAGAAGAAACCTCAGCGTAAATGGACTTGGAAAAGCCCAAATGGATCAACTAGTGAAATAGATTACATTCTGGAAAATAGGAAGCACTTGATCCAAGACTGCACTCTTCTCAACAATTTCAACACAGGAAACGACCACAGACTGGTAAGATGCAAGTTTGTTCTAAACACGAGAAAAGAAAGACGAAAACTTTTCAAGAACACAAAGAAGATCATCAACATTGCACTCCTACAGGAACGCAGAACGGAATTCCAATTAGAACTGCGTAATCGCTTTGAAATCTTACAGAGCGGCATCCAGGAAGATGACATCACAGATATTAACAGGACACTAACTAAACACTTAAAAGAAGCAGCGGAAGAAGTAGCTGGAGAACAAGTTTCCAAACCACTGACGAAAATCACATAAGAAACGAGGAAATTAATGAAGAAACGAAGAGAAATAAAGACAAAAAGAGAAGATACAAGATCAGCAATAGAATATGCGGAGCTTTGCAAGACAATACGGAAGCACATCACAGAAGATGTTCGGAAGTTCAACTGCAATCTTGTCAAGAAGGCGGTTGAAGCTAACAACAGTTTGAAACTGCGAAGAGAAAGCTCTGCATCGGAAGAAGAATATTTGCACTCAAGAGAGCAAATGGCACAATCACAAAGAATGGAAGTGAAATCATCGAAATTGTGGAGAACTTCTACAATAAACTTTAGAAATGTGAGGATGATAATGACGTAAGAAGAGCAGACCAACTGAAAGGAAAAGATGAAATGTCACCGGTTATGGAAGGCGAAGTTGACAAGGCTATTAAATCCATGAAGAAAGAAAAATGCCCCGGAGAAGATGGAATTACAATTGACCTGATTAAGCAAGTAGGAGAAGAATTCAACAAGTTACTGGCAAGTTTTTCAAGAAATGCCGTGAGATGTCAGACATACCAAATGATTGGAATAATGCAATGATGGTTCTATTTTTCAAAAAAGGAGTCGGAGAAAATATCCAGAACTATCGCCCTATCAGCTTTTTGTCAGTTGTTTATAAGATCTTCAGTAAAGTCCAGACAAATAGACTTGATACAGCAATAGACTCAGCACAACCAAGAGAACAAGCGGGCTTTCGAAGCGGATATAGCACGATCGACCACATTCAATTTTTAGAGAATTTATCGAACGCCACAACGAATATGAAGTACCACTTTGTTTTGCCTTCATCGACTTTGAGGAAGCTTTCGACTCAGTGATCACACATGCTGTAGTGAAAGCTCTGGAAAGAACGGGAATAGCCGGAAGCTATATTAGTATTCTACAGAAGGTATTTAGTAAAGCGACTGCTACCATTTGTTTGGATAAAGGAAGAGCAAGGATCAACCTTGGAAAAGGAGTAAGACAAGGAGACAACCATCTCACCAAAACTCTTCACCGCAGTTTTAGAGGAAGTCTTCAAGGAACTGAACTGGACAAAAAAAGGACTTAAAACAAACGGTGAATTCCTTAACCACTTCGTTTTACCGATGACATCGTTATCACCAGTAGCAGTCCTTCTGAATTGGAGGAAATGTTACAAGAACTAGCAGAGGCTAGCCTGCGTGTAGGACTGAAACTGAACACACAGAAGACAAAAGTTATGTTCAATGTATTTGCTCCAAAACAGGGCATGGCAGGCAGCATTGTGATTGAGGAAGTACAGAGCTACATTTACCTGGGACAAGAAATCACTATGGATGGCAACTTTCTGAATGAAGTTAACAGACGAATTAAAACAGCATAGAGTGCTTTTGGCAAGAATAACATTATCTTGAAGAGCAACATGCCACTTAGCTTGAAACGAAAAGTTTTCAACCAGTGTGTTTTACCGGCACTCACCTACTGAGCTGAAACATGGACTTTATCAAGGAGGACAACATAAAGGCTACAGACAACACAGAAGCATCGAAAGATGTATGCTGGGAATACAAGAAGAGATCGAAAATGCAACAGCTGGATAAGAAGCCAAACGACGGTGATTGATGTCATCGAACGGATCAAACATTCTAAATGGCAATGGCCTGGTCACATCACTAGAAGACCAGACATGAGATGGACCACAGTCATTCTGGATTGGTACCGTCGAGACCTTAAACGCCCAAGAGGACGACCCCATGCAAGGTGGATCGACGAAATAAGGAAGGTGGCTGGCGTCAACTGGAAATCCAAAGCTTCAGACAGAGAAGAATGGAAGCGTTTAGAGAAGACCTTCATCCAGCAGTGGATTGCAAATGGTTGACTGTGATAGTGATGATGATGAAAAAAATGTGTATAGTAATCAATAACCATTTGCTTAATTTATTATTTCATTTTATTAAGTAATTCGGTAATTTTCGTAAATTTTCCGTCATGGGCCTGGCTTCATGTTGCATTGGTGAGGAGGTATGTATCGCGATGCTTTATAATTTTAAATAAAAGTAGTATTCATGGATGCTTACCTCATCTTATAAATTATTTCGAGACGAATAACTGTGCAGCAAAATTAAGGTTTTAATAACAGTGCTCTAACTACAATTTTTTGGCGACCGCCGCTAACGATCTTGCTTCTCCTCTTACTGCCATGTTTTTTGAACTCTGCACTTTCAGAGCGCTCCGCAGCCGCGCAACGCTATCGTTTCCACAGTATGCTTGCGCGCAAAAAAAGTCCACTTATAGGCTACGTGGTTTTCCCTTGTGAGTGCGAGGCCTGGAGAGTAAGGGGGGTGAGGCAGAATTTCGTACCCCAAGTCACGCGTACCTAGTACTCGGAAACCGCTTAATAGAATCGGCAGAAATTTGACATATATTAAGATCTGGGCACCCTATTATTTCCCCAAATTTGATCTATCAAGCCCTACAGGTTCCTGGGTTATTAACCTATGTTTATAACGCCACAGAACAGTTTTACGGGGCGTTTCTTTCTTTATCTTAAGTTTTCTTATCTTTTCATAAATTTTTATCTTTTCCTACTAGAACTCTTGTGCGAAAGTCATTTAAAATTGCAATCGCTGAATTTTAATCTGAATTTTCATCGTTGGATCAGATTGGGTCTATTTTATTGATACATTATATTCGGCAATACGTATGAGGAATCTCATCAGATTCATCGGAATTAATAAGTTGTGCAAATTGAAGTTTACTGTTATTTCTTCTAGACGACCAAGCAGCTTTAAATAATGCATTGGACCAAAAAAAAATAATGATACCGGCGTCAAACTTTTTTTTTTTTAAAAAAAAGACGTTATTTTTACTTTCTCTTATACCAAATATACATAAAGATATTGTAATCATCAAAAAATTCGACCTAGACACACAAATACATAAATCGTCTGTGTTTGTGTCTGTCTGTCTGTTCGTATGTACAGTATGTGTGAATACGATATCTCAAAAATGCAACGAATTAGATGGAAGATATTTGTTACGTGGTACTTGTACCAAAATTGTAGATTGCATCAGCTTTTGGACCAAATTTGTCAACTAGATGAGGTATTTAACCTGAACATATACTAGTTTTTCTTCTTAAAAGCTAGAACTTTAAAAACGTAAATAAAATTTAGTTTAGGCCTTTATAATGGCGAAAGACAATGATATATAAAATTTCAGCCGAATCGCACAAACAGAAGGAGTACGTTACTTGAACACCGGTTCAACATATTTCATAAAAACTAGCATTTTTAATGAATAGAAATGGTCGAAATTTTTTTACAGCCTTTTTTTGATTGCACAAAAAAAATAATTAGTTATATAACTTTAAACGGAACTGAACAGCTTCTCAGTATTTTTCTTGTAAACTATAACTTTAAATAAAATTAAATGTTACAAAGCTCTTTATGATTGCGAAGAATGTGAGAGAATACAATAAAGTCGAGGGGAGTACTCCCAATTTTATTATGTTCATTTATTTTTTTATTATATTCATAATTTAATGCGCAACAAGTTTGTATTTGGAAATTGGTTCCTATCGGTTACGGTTTATGAGAAAAATTTTGTACATGTCCTAATTTTCGTAATCATGTCATCGGAAGGTCATCAACACATATCCCACCCACGACTTCCTGTTTTTTTGGCTGCAACAGACTTAGGATATCTCCATTTTTGGAGCATGTAGAGGTGCAACAGACTTTTCACTCATTCTTTATTTTCCCCTTACCTACTGATATGTTCCCCTATTTCACCAATGTAGTCACAGTGAAAGGCCATGTCGAAGCTCACGTAACATGGCGCTGAACCACGAATGGCCATGCTTACCAATCCTAATGTCACGGTCAGAGACCTGGCGCAGTGGATAGTTATGAACTAAAGACACACACTCTGGGAAACGTACGTGAATTGCAAATTAATTAGGTTTAATCTCTTAAAATGAAATACAGGCATTTATGTAACCTTCCAAAAGAGAACATTAAATAAATTATTCAGTGCACTAGAAACTTGATAACAAAATCTGCCTTTACTTGAAAGGGTAACAAATATTAATGGAAGTTTTAACGTGCGACGGAAAATAACCAAATTATATAAATCTATTACAATACGAACGCACGCAAAGAAAAGGATTTGAGTAACCAAAGCAAATAGCTTAACTATGAGATTCGGCCCAAACTGCGTCTCAAAAATTCAATTACTGTTACAAAAATGGAATTAAGCTCAATAGATTCCGAATACTAACTAACACAGCTATTAACTTATTGTAGCGATAATTAACGAGTAGCATCAAGTTGCTTGATGGATAACTTTAAGATATGAATTTACACAAGCAAAAATTATAACTATGAACGCTCACGTCTGGCTGGCGTGGGATCAAGAAAGCCTACAATTTTTCTTTGAGAGACTATACACGTCGAACTAATTGCAGAAACGTGAAAAATTGGGGCTGATAATTCTTCACTTTAAAAAGAGTCAATGAATAACGCTTAAAGAGAAAAGCCTAATCCATGATGAGCTTATCTCAAAGTCTCAAATCGGGTATGACGGCTGTCCGAGAAAAATATCTAAGCCGACTTGAGATGATTTAACTAGCATGAAAAAAAGAAAGAAGCCGCGATACTCATTAGCTAGTTCATTACTTGTAAATATTAGAATTATACCAAACATATGCTCAAAACAGTATCAGAGTTTGCCACGTTGATTGCTTAATTAACAGTCACAGAAAAACTCATGACGAGCAATGGGTAGCTCGGATTAATGGCGCTTAAGCCTGCCGCCACCTCTTTCGAGTAACCTTCCGACCGCGTTGTCGAAATAAACAATAAGTCCCGACGGTAAAATACCTGTGGTTCTCGTATGAATGAGTTCCAGTACTTTACTTCCTCCGTCGCTGTGGCTCTGCTCTGTTCAAAATTCTATCTCCATTAACGTCAGCTGGACGCAGGGGCTGACCGGTATCTTAGGCGGGATGGAGTACGTGTCGTTAATCGTACGCTCGGCCGTAGGTTTCCGCGACGCCCTCGCTGCTGACTCCGCTAAGGATTAAGAACTTGGCTCCCGTCGTGTGTTCTCCTGAACACCGCTTCCCAAGTCGTCGGTCGCTGTGGAATCTTTACTAAGGCTCCGAGGTTGCTGTTTCCAGCTTTGTTTGCCACGTTTCCACCAGCTCGCTTCTCCTCCATCCGTTCCAGCAACTTGCTTCTCCTCCATCCGTTCCAGCAACTTGCTTCTCCTCCCGTTGCCTCTCTTTGAGTTTCGCGCTGAAGCCCCGCCGTGAAGCATCTCGGGTTCTTTCGCTTTCGCTTTCTCACGGCGCTCCGACTTCCATTTTTGTAACACCTAATCTTAATAAAATAGAATTGGCGAAAAATAAACAAATTTTAGTTTTTTCAATGATTCCAATTGGCGATAACTAAGTTCCGGTATTCGATCAACTTATCGAGAAACCGCTATACATGTCATTAGATATTTCTCTAAGTTTTGTACATTTTACCATTAACAGTGATTTGTAACAAATTAGTTATAAACATAATGAAACTGTGGATTCAATACCATGAAAGGAGAAGAAGTTTTCTGTGTAGTTGAATAATAATTTGAAAAGTAAAGGAGGCAATTTACTCTACCTTAACCCTATATCCGTTTTTAAATTTTTAATTATTTTGCGAGCAGAAATGCTGTTAGATTATACTGAAGATCGAATCTCTTCGTTCTCTTCATTTGAAAAATCGTCTTTGATGCGGTTGTCAAGCAACAGGTTGTCAAGCGTTAGCCTTTCCAATAATCGAGATATCTTGTTTTGTAAACATTTTATGATTTTTTAAAATACAGACATTAAGATTCTAGAAATAAATAACTGTGTTCTGAGTATTGCTTAATGTTGTGTAAATCAAATTATGTAAATTCATAAAATCAACAATATTTTATGAAAAAAAACAACGCGTTTCAACAATTCCTCATCGTCAGATAAAGATTGGCATGATTTTACTAATTAAATTTGCATTCGTAATTTCACATTTTTTGTTTTATTCGACATCATAATAGATAATTGATTATTACAATTCGGCTTTTTGGCTTTTAGATCTTTTAAAAGGGTCGGTCATTAGATCCCTATAGTCACCATGAAGAAAAAAATCCTCGGCACGAATAGCCTAGAGTGGAAAGTCCTTCTTTACATATGTCCAACCCAGAGCCACGCACTTCTCTCAGCGATAATCAGCCGCCGAAGTTCCTTGTTGTAGAAGTCTCTGATGACTCAAAATTGACCTTCTCGTCTTCTTAGAATCAATGTGATATATCCAACATTTTTTCATTGCAAAAAAATCGTCTCGGTTGCCCCTGCATCACTCCAAAAAGGTTGGCAAATGTGTCTCTAAGACGCTCTTTCTGGAATGAAGTGAGCAAATGTGGCGCTTACCGTGCGCTATTGGGAATTCTGCGTACAAGATGTTACAGTGTCATCTGATGGGGACCTTCTGTTCCACTGTGATTCTTTAGTCTACAGGGTCTCCATTTGCTGCACGCATGCTGCACCAGGGTGGGGGTTATCTCCTAGGTGGCGTCTCCCTACTTGATCATGGTCTTCTACACGCTTCTCAACTTGACATGAATCTGTGTGGTATTTCCCTTCAGATGCAGAGAACATATTATAGCCCGCGCCTCGATTTTCTCACGGGTTAAATTGCTTTAGGCGTCTTTACATGGATGTGGCAATACGCTACCATTGTTATTTCGCAGTTGTAACTGGATTTCCATAATGATATGATGACATTATGACAGGACCTCGAATACTGGCCGGTTACCAACTACCAGATGGTAAGCCTGTGTTTTCGTACACCCTAATTTCCTTTCACTGAAATTGATTACAAACTCAAGATTCGCGAAGATATGTTGAAATTTCGCGAAAAATACTTCCGTCTGTGCATATATAAGTGATCAAATTTTGTGCACTTATTTCCTTCAAAACTTTAAGCAGCAAACCAAATGAAGTTATGTGGGTTGGCATAGAATGAATAAGGTGCTGAAGCGCTTGTAAGAGGATATCCCTAGCACTCGCGGATTTGTTGAAAGAGGATCTTGGTGTCAGATATGTCGTTCCAATAGGTCATAGCTAAAGTTTCTCTGTGGGATTGATAGCTGGAGTCTGGAGTGGATGAGGTAAATGACGGAAGTCGTCTTCGTTCTCGCTAACCACTGCTAAACCAATCATAAAGAAACCGTCATATGCAGATAATGATGCAGGATAAGGTGCATCGGTACAAAAAACGTGTTTCGTGATTCATCAGGCCACATAACCTTCTTCTAGTCTTCACTGTGCAGGTGGAGTTTTTTTTTTAACTTTTATAACTCAAAATTGGCAAACAATTTATTTCCCAAAATTATTCGACTCTGAGAGAGGGAAATCCGTTCATATCAAATTTATTGACCAAAGTCAATGTCAAATTTATTCTGGAGGAGGGTACCTTTTTTTTTATTTACAAGAAAAATTGTCTGAATGTGAGGAGACCGCATATGGGGAATTTTTTGAGTTTTGTTCGCTGGTATAAACGTTAAAGCCATTTTTTTTTTCATTTTTATAAAAAAAATTAATATCTCCAAAAAGATCCACTATAGACGAACTTTCCTGATATGTTCAGAAATCTGGGAATTTCGGCTAGGCCGATTTGGATCCAGCTCAATTCCCGGAGTATGGTTCTGCCAGATATGAGCCAAGAAGAGCCTTGGCTAAAATCAAATCATTTCCCAGTTTTTGCACGGAGGTACAAATAGTTTTAAATGATGGCGGTCTCTCTCATGTTGATTGGCTTTGAGCCACAGTTACCCCTTTTATAGAAAGACTAAATTATTTGTTCCAACGGTTGAATACTCTGGATATTGTATCTTTCAAGAATCCATTCAGCTGCTTCGTTGTTTCAATCGTAGCTCCTGCCAGTAGAGTCCCGTTAGGTCCTACAAGTTTTATGATTAGACTCATTCAACTCCTTCTTAAAGAGGCGATAAGTAGACGCTTAAATCACATGACTTCAAATTATTTTGTATAAAAAAAGGTTAAAACAAATTTACATATCTTTCATTGGTCAGTGCATGTAAATGGATGGAAGAACCATTTGGGAGACAATAGAAAATTAATTAAAAATATTATTAAAAATTAATTACAGGTCGAACCTCGATACAACGAACGTTATATCATTATAACGAAAGTTTCATTACTACGAAAAAAAATTTACGAAAAAAAATTACTACGAATTTCATTATAGCGAATATTTCAGTAGAACGAAAGAATATTTCGGTCCCAGGGGCATTTTCATTAGGTTTTGAACGAATTTTTTTTTTGGTTGTCTGCAGATACAGTACTTTCCTTTGCTCATCCGGGCTTTTTAGAAGGAGAGAGATGCGAGGCCAAGAAACACGCGATGCCAAGAATGACGCGACGCCAAGAAAGACGCGACGCCAAGAAAGACGCGACGCCGAGAAAGAGACGCTGACGGAGAAAGCCGAGTATAAGAGAACTTTTGATTTTTCAGTCGTGATTCACAACTTTTGATTTTTCAGTCGTGAATTCAGCACAGTCGTGGATTGAGCAGAGCCGTGAACTGAACAGAGTTATGACCAGAGATGTGATTGGAATTTTTTTTTTTTTGTATTCATTTGTGATTTTGAGTTGAACTTTGTACCATCAGTGCGTACAGTCGTTGCACAGCACACTGAGAAATATTACAGTCAAATTTGTTCTGCAATGGCAACAAAACAAAAACGCCGGTGAAAAATTGAGAAAATTACTCTTGGTGAAAAATTGCAGATGATCGAGCAAGGTGATGGCGGGCTGAAAAAAGAGTAGTTGCTAAAAAATTTCGGCATAGCTCCTTCAACATTAAGTACAATTTTAAAAGAACGGGACAAAATTAAGTCGCTTGCCAAGAAGGAAATCGGTCCACAACGTAAGAGAATAAGATGTGCAAATTATGAAGATGTTGAAAAGGCTGTTTTTCAATGGTTTCAAGAAGTAAGATCCAGAAACATTTCAGTAAGTGGTCCTCTTGTTCAAGAAAAAACCTTTGCATCTGCCCTTGGGCATGTAGATTTCAAAGCAAGTTCAGGATGGCTCTACATATTTCATGGAAAGTAATGGTATTTCATCAAAGCAATTTGTGGTGAAGAAAATTCTGTGTCAATGGCTCGAGTGAACACCTGGAGAACAGGAAACATAAAAGAAATCATAAAGACTCTGATGCGTGCAACATTTTCAACGCAGACGAAACTGGCATCTTCTACCACTTGCTACCACATCGTACACAGGCTGTAAAAGGCGAGTGCTGCAAGGAAGGCAAAAAATCAAAGCAAAGAGTGTCTGCACTGTTATGTTGTAAAGCACCTGGAACTGAGAAATTGAAACCCCTAAGCATCGAAAAATCAGCGAAACCTAGATGTTTCCAAAAACGTGCGCTTGTGAATATCGTGCAAATAAACGCGCATGGATGACTCAGGACATTTTTGCTGAATGGCTCAATAAATTGATGCAAAAATAAAACGTGAAAATCGCAAAAATCTTGCTGTTAGTCGACAATTGCTCCGCTCACAATGCACCGCCACAATTAAGAAACGTTTGTGTTGAATTCTTTCCACCGAATTGTACAGCAGTTTTGCAGCCACTGGATTTGGGTATCATCCGTGCTGTTAAGGTGGTCTATACAAGTCGATTACTATAACAACTTCTAATGAACATTCTTTTTGATGTGTCGTTGCCTTTAATTGACGTGCAGCAGGCTATTTATTGATTTGATGGCTGCATCCTGGTACTTAGTGAATGAAGAAACAATATCGAAATGTTAGAAAAAAACTGCACTTTTGAATCATTGCGCAGATTCAAACCTGCTGAATTAGACAATGATAATTTGCTGAGTAATCCTGAAACACAATCTTTATGGAAATCAATTCGAGAAGCTGGGCACATTGATGAAGCTGTCGATTTTATGGATTACATCAAAGTTGAACAGGACGTACTTACGTGCAGTGAAATCACTGATGCTGATATTATTGCATCTGTGTCTAATGCGCCCCCAGAGAAGAAGATGATGAGGAAGGGGTAGTCATAAAATGAAGCGATTGACCAGTCACGCATTACCAAAAACGAAGCAAGTGAATGTCTTTCTAAATTAAAGGAATTGGTAACTAGCCGGGAAAATGTTCCTCAAACTATATTTGAAAACACGCATGCACTAGAAGAGTTCTTGTTAAAAGAAAATACTACAAATTTTGTTCAATCAAAAATTTTAAAAAAATTTTAAGTATCAGAGTGTATTTTTGTTAATTTAAATAAACTAACAACAAAATTATAACAAAATTTTATTATAACGAATTAATTTAGGCACCCCCTACAATTTCGTTATTACGAGGTTCGACTTCTATTCTTAAAAATTTGCTTATAAGCATCGAAATAACAGAACTCTGAATCTTTATTAAAATCAAATCGAAATTAGACATAAGAATGTACAAGAAGTATTACATCAGAGCGAGAGACCTGTTCGAATATACCAATCCATCATTTCAATTATATGAAAGGTTTACAAAAAAGAGAATCCTTTTATCCATTATGTAATAATTAATCTAACAGAATAATTATTTTACGGGGAAAATGAAATCAGGTGTCAATATTCCTTGATAAAGAGCGCCCCTTACTATAATTACCCTTATCCGTAAAAGCTACCTTGCTCTCGCTTATCTTATAGTGTCCGTTTTTGGTCCGCCCTTACTACATGTAACTTTACCCAGTTCATCATTGCTTACAATCGCATAAGAAGATGGACTCCATAAACCATGCTTGCTGTAGTTACAATCTACCTACAATAAAAACTATTAAAAACATCGCCTTAATCTCTCAAATTGTAGACGCTCTTAAAATTTAATGCGTTGTGCCCTGCCTCTTTTGTAAAAGACTGGCTTAGTTCCGGTGCCCAATACCGTTCAATCCGCCATTATAAGATTGAAGTTCCTCATCGTGTGTCTTCCTTTGCCTCCAGACATTTCCATATGCCGCCATTTCCCTTTGGAATCAATTACCCTTTGCGTTGCGCCTCAAATTATATGATTGCTCCTTCTACCACTGTGAACTCTTGTACTCATTACAAACTCCTTTTAAAAGACCATTACTTAACCTGTCAAAGTCATGATTGCTTCCACATTTCTTCTTTTACTTTAATTCTTTAATTTCACTCCGAAGGAATCCTAGCTAATAATAATAATTATTATTATCGCTGTGCATTTCTTTTATTGGCACACTCGATAAATAGCAAGAATCAAAATATGCTCACCTTTTTAATCTCCGAAATGGATCCACGAAAGAAAAAAAGCGCACAAGAAGTTACTTGCCAAGAGTAAGTGTTACTATTTGTATATCTGGTTAAGTCAGGTGATCAATCGAGAATCAAGCAGAGTGAATTTGGAAGGGAGGACGCAAGAGGAAGAGGGGAAAGGAAAGAGAGAGGGAGTAAGTGCTAAAAAACAAAAAACAACTGGTCTCCCTGAGATACGGTGAGAGAAATTTGACCCAAGAGATTCAGGATTATTGGGCGATGGAGTCCAGTTTCCATTGGCGCCCCGTCGCCATTTGTGCGAAGAAAGAAATCGAATGGCGCCTCCCTACATTAAATGAAGGTAAATAGTTTCTGACGAAAAAGAGAAACGAAGAAATTAGACGAATTAAACGGGAATGAACCTTGATGGAGAGTTGGTGACGTCATTGGCTTGGGAGCCTTTTTAATTTCCCGCTAAGCGCAGAAAGAACGCATTAGGGTTTTTTTTTCCTCTTAGCAATGTAATTGGCTGTTAAAATGAAGATGTTTGCATTAGAATTTGTTGGTTGTTGTGTGCTTTTTTTTTTTTTATTTTTTACCCTTAATGAGTTTCGTAGTTTTTTTTATTTATTTTTTTCCAACGACCTTGTTTTGATGTAAGAGCCCGCGAGTGAACTCCTGAGGGAAGCGCTCTGACGCCAGAAGCTCGTTTGTTGCGCGCTCCCCGTCATCTGACCAGGAGCGCCACCTCCTGACGCGTGTTCGCACTCCCCGGGCCGAGTGGTAAGAGATGTGGGGGATGGGGGGGTGGGGAGTTCGCCATTTAAAGTGGTTTTATTTGTTTTCCTCGACTCTTGTATCGTATTTCGTGAGGCCGAATCGTTGCGAGCGTGTGCTCTCAATCCCCAAGTCTGGCTTCGTCGACGCGCCTCCATTCATCTTCGGCCGAAAAGGACCATTTCAGGTTGCAGTCTGGAGTGCACTCCGATCAACCTGTAATTGCTCCGGGTCGGCGTGACGGTCGCCATCCGTCTCAATAGCGCCAGAAAATGAAGCACGTGAAAACACTTTAAGGAAAAATTCCCTGGCGATCGCCGACAATTTCGGCCACGTCACATGGCTCGCCATAAGGCGATGGTCGTTGGCCAGATTCCACACTTCTCTCAGGCCCTCCTCCCATTTCCCACCCACCCTTCATCCCCTCCAACCTTTCCAATGATTGGTGGCTGGACAGACCCAGTCAAAAATCAATCACACGTGGCCGCAGTTCAGATTATATGGCAGGCGACTGCACCACCGGAACGACGCGCGCCCTCAAACAATTTCGTTAGAGGTCCATTAGGTTTCAGGGTCTTCCATCACTGGACCATATTTTAGAGGCGCGTCAATATAGCAGCCAGATACTGCGCTTGATGTGGCGTAGCTCCGGCGATGCTGCCCATCATCCCACAAAGCACTCGAACCGTGGCCAGTCCTTTTCCGCCCCCTCCTCCTCCTCCTCTTTCAATCACCACCGACTCTCTACCCTCCTCTTACCCCCATTCCTCTCTCTCTCTTTCCTTCCAGCTGAAGTTGGCAGCCGCCGTGACAGAGGCCCCTGACCTCGCCCGTGATAAGTAGAGGCCTTTCTTTACCGTCTCGGCACGCGCAAATATTTTGACCCATGTTTTCGCCTCCGCTTCTCACCGCAAAATTATGGCGTCTATTGCCGCATGACAGGCCGTGGCAAGGGCTTGTATTGAAAAGCTTGAACGGGCGGCAAAAATCGCCACCGGACTGCCGTCTACTAAATCACGAGGGTGCTGGCAACCCTTCCCCTGTGCTCTCGTGACCACTTTGGCCAGAGACAGCGCTCCGAGTCGGATCACAAGCCATCACTCCCGGACTCATGACAAAGAGCCATTCTCCGACCCCCGTTCTGCTACTTTCATCATCATCTGAAGCGTCCACGACGATGCCCTAAAACCCACCCACCCACACCACAACCCTTTTCAACAATTCAAGAGAAACAACTAACCCGTGCAAACAGAAAAAGCGAAGCAAAGAATTCGCCTTAAGAACATTAGGAGAGAGAGAGAGAGAGAAAGAGAGAGCGGACTATAAACAAATTTCTCATAAACCAAAATGACAAAATAACTAATGCCGGGACTTACTGAAAGAAATAAACGATACCACTTCTACGTGGTAGTCACAAAAACACTCCCCCTACTAACATTTACTTATACAAACATAAATAATATAATAATCATAATAATAGTTCCTACACCCGTATATTCTTCCACATGTAATTTTTTCTTCCCTTCCCTGCAATAGTAAATGCCGACTTTGCAATGCGAAGGATGAAATAGTCGACCACTTAATCAGAAGACACAGCAGAATATCAGAGACTGATTATTTGCAACGCCATAACAGAGTTACGAATATTATCCTTATCCATTCTGCCAGACGTTTAGATTCGAACGCAGCAAAAACCACTGGAACATCATAGCAAGAAAGTTCATGGAAAATTAAGAGGTTAAAATTTTGTGAAACTTTATAATCCAAACAGACAGCTATCAGGCCTACAATTAGCCTGACATAACTGTAGCTGAGAAAAAGAAAGTGTGCTGAATCATTGATATGCCATACCAGGTTATGCACGGATTGAAGACAGGTAGGACTCAAGATCACGAAGTATCAGGACTTAAAAAATAGAAGTTGAAATAATATTCGGCGTCATTCTAATTGTTATAGAAGCCCTTGGGGCAATACTGAAGGGGCTACCTATAGTTCGGGACAGGTTAACCTTGCAATGAAGGATCATTGAAGCAGCGAGAAGGCCATGTGCATGCGTGGCTGTAATATAGTTCCTAGCATTTTTTTAAATATAATTACATAGTAAATATACACGATCAAAATTATTTACTCTTCATATTTTACAAACTTAATAACATCACTTTCCAAGCCTTTTCATATTTTTTTGTTTAATAACGCATGCTTAGACACATTTTCGGCACTATATCTTATTTATGACTACCATGCCGGTTTCCACAGTTGCTATTCAAATATCACACCTTCAGCAAATAAAAATGAAGCAATAAGTTTTAAATGTTTACGTAAGATTGCGTGAACAATGTCCAAATAATTCTATAGCGAGCAATTGTCCTGTCTTTATAGTAAGCTTTATTACCTATCCCCTCTTCCTTTTTGATGCCGCGCATTGCTGCAATGATATCGCACCTGTACTTGTTCCTTTGTATATTGCAAGGAAAACTAGTCCCAAACTATAGATACCTATAAAAGTTGAACTTACCAGAGTTAAACACCCTGCAAACAAATCACCGTACGCCAAACTGCTTTTATATTCAGGGGCTACCTTAATAGTTCTTAGGTTCTTAATTAGGACTTGAACTTCTTAAACTTTTACCAGTTTGTATGACTATTATTCTATTATGAGATTTGCCGCAATTATAACTATATCCCCATCTTCGCTTCGTCGACGACATGCTCTTATTAGTAGCAGTAGCAACCCAGCCGAACTAGAAATGACATCGGAACTCGCAAAAGCCAATATACCTTCAGCTAATTTGAAACAAAGAAGCAAATTGCGAACATGTACCGATTTGGCGAAGAAGTAAAAAGTTACGTATACTTCGAACAGGAAATCAATATGGATGGAAATATTATGAACAAAATCAACAGATGAATCAGAATAGGATGGAGCACTTTCGTAAAAAAAGTTTAATCCTAAGAAATAACATGTATCTCTGCCTGTGAAGGAAAATTTTCATCGTGTGTGTGCTCTCAGCCATGGAGCAAAAACTATGGACAGCAAACCCAAGACCATCCAACATCTACGAACAACACAAAGAAGCATGGAACGATGTATACAAATTAATACAAGAAGGGACAAAAACGAACTACTTGGATCGAGGACAAACAAAAGTGTTCGAAACCAGAGAGCGGGTACGGCATCTTAAATGTCAATGGGCTACATTTCCAGAAGACAGGACAACAAAAGGAATACGGCCATCCTCAACTAATTCTCACGAAATATTAAAAGACGATGACATTCCTTTACCAGATGGAACGACAACATCTAAAAACTGGTAGGCGTCAATTGCAAAAACAAAGCAGATTGAAACCACTCGCAAATTGCAGGAGACCTACATCAAGCAGCAGATTGATAAGTGTGATGACGTAAATGATACAAAAATTGTTTAATTGAATAAATACATTTGATATTACGAATTTCTTTCATCGTAGAGCTTGATATGCAGGTCTGCTACTGAGACGTTAGGTTAGGATAGGTTACCAAAAAATTTGTCTAAAATATTTCTTCTCAACACTTAGTTTCACTTGAATAAATTGTCCAAAACTATAGATGCACACATTAAAAATTATTTAACCGTTATATCATGTTAAGATTATTTCACTGGAATAACTTGTATATTTAAAAAAAATTAACAGTTATGATTTTTTAAATGTACAATTCAAAAATCTTTATTCTTAAATAAAATATATTAAAAAATTAATTAAAGAATAAAGAAAAGGAGGTCATGGTTGGTCTTGGGGGACTAAAATAAGTTCACTTGTTTAAGGTTTCTCTGATGGCAGCGAGGTCTCACTGAAGCGAGGTTGCACTGTAGCGATTGCAGCGCCGTCTGTCAGCGTTATATCCGGATAAACATAGAGAATTATGTATTTAATTTTTTTCACGAAGAAAAAATTGTTTCCCGTTAAAACAGGATGCAGCATGAGAGAGATGAGAGATTGCTAATGCAACCTGTCTGATACCATCAAAATAGAAGTCCGAACTGTGGCGTTGGAAAACATGACTACTACTGAGTCGCTTCCCACGCCGCGGTTCTTTCATCATGAAAGAAGACGAAGCCACTAGGCGCAAGTGAGGCTTTATTTCATAAGCCTAACGTAAGGAACAGCGCCACTTTCATGGGGAAACAAAAGTCCAGGAAAAAAACGGCAGAGCCTCATTACATTAAATTGAAAAATGAAAGGATAAATTTCGCGACCTGTGATCGAACCACGGACCACGAGACTCTACCAACTGGGCCAACGAAGATACTGGTCTCTCCAAGTATCCTAAAGTAGTCAAGTGGAAGCCCGTTGATAGGGCAGATACCTGTTTGCTGATCGGGAATTCATCTTTTCTAACTATCAGAAAGGCGATGAAAACTCACAAAGAGACTCGATGAAATATCATAGTCCATGAAATGTCACCATAGTTCTTAACTACCATTTTTGCTTTGATAATTTACCGACTTTCATGCGCAATGGGCAAGTTGCTCAAGTATCTCTCAAGAATGAGTATAAATTAAGTTTAATTAAAATGTTTAAATATTCTAAATTAATATTGTTTCTCAAAATAGATCTTCTAATAATTATACCAAACTTAGCTACGTGAATGAGGACCGCTAATCGTTTGCTGAAACTTAATCTAAACAGATTTTGAATCTGTCAAATGAGAATTTTTCTCACTAAAAAAATAATTAAATTTTTCTTTAGAATGTCTATAATGAATGACTGCCTACGTTTCTGGCGCCAAGGCAGAACAAAATTCCTTTCGATATGATTGTCGAGCTGTTCGCCATAGACGACAAGCTAAACTATAAAGTTTACGAAAATATCCAGACATTACCTCTTATAAATTCGAGCTTTAATCGTGCGGGTACTTAACTTACAGAAAAACCCAATGCTGCTATGTTTCAAACATTTTCTGAAATCTGTGGAAATATGTATGCCAGAACGTCTTTTAAATTCGTCTTCCTATGTTAAAATGTTGGAGAGTTGCGCCTGACTATCTCGAGGCACACTTCCTGTCATGTGCCCTTAATTACGCAGTGGAAGATACAATACTCAATGGCACTTAATAGCTTAAAATTACAACAAACCAACATTTAAGCGAAAACACAAAAATATTTATTTGATAACAAATAAAATAAAACAAAATTAAGCAATGGGAAATTACCAAATGCTCAATTACTTAAATTGAAAAATAAAGATAAGGCAAAAAAAACAAAAAAAAAAACAATAAAAATTCTACCGCTATAATTTAGCAAATCGTCCATCAAAGATAAAGTTTCTAAATCTAAGCATTACTTCATGCCGTATTTTCGTAATTTCAACACTTAAAGGAAAGTCTTAAAGCCTAAGAATCAACATAATATTCTCAAAATTATTTGTAGCAAAGATTCCGCATCAACATTAGATTGGAAACACAAACACTTCAAACAAAATCGAGCTATAAAATTCTAAGAATAACGATGTCTTCAATTAGATATGCAGTAATACAAACATTATAAGGTATGCACAAATATTTTAGTTCACAAATATGCAAAGTCTCATTCAGATAGCTAAAGTTCAGTCCGGTAAAAAGTCTTAAAATAATACACAATTAACACAGCACTTTACAGTTTCATGCTTAGCATGCGGAGCCTAATACTCTATATTTATGCTCAAAAGAGAAAAACGCATACATAAAGCTTGTGAATGAAAAGCTACAGACTTAATTGGAAAAAGCTTGCCCAATCTGAATTTTCTGCACCAGCTTTAAATATTCACACACACAGAACTATGAACCAACTACATCACCAAAACCGTTAGCAGCTAAATTTGTATTACAATATTCGAAATAGTACTATATTCCAAACTGTAGCCACAAAAGTAACACTTCATACAAGTCAACTCCTCAGGCTAATTTTTTTTAATAAAAATAATTTCACACAGCGGGGGAAACCGAAGCACGGATTCAGACGCTTACACAAAGTGTTACTTGTATAGACTAAAACATTGGTCGACACTTATCCCGCCTGATAAACTGCTTGCGTGCTAAAGTTAGGAAACAGAAATAAAATGCTTACGGGACAGGAACGACGGCAATGCTTCATTTAGCTTAAGCAAGTAACCCACACTGCTGACGGAGTACGCTTGAAAGCCTTGAGGTAAAGCCCCGACGAACCAACTTCGCTCTGTACAACAAATCCAGTGGCCGTTCTTGGAATGAACTTTTTCCTGCCAATATGCCAATTCCAAAAGCGTTATATGGGTAGTCGTTATGGAAGAAAATAGAGAGGGCAAAATCTGAGGATAACAGTTTATTACGGTGAAACGTTACTCTGCGGCCCGACGTTTCCATTTTCATGCTCTCGGCTTCGCTGCCTCGTCGCCGACGACACACTCGGTTTCCCGTCTCCTGCAGTTTTCCGCCTTTGAAATGGTAAACAACTTTGCAGAGCCTTGCCATCATTTTCTTCTACAGCAAAAGGTTTAGGTTGGCTGCTTTCTTTCTCTCGTGTCGACCCATCCTTTTTTCCTTGCTCCCTCTAAAGCAGAGACTGTTAAGATAATGAGACTGGACAATTTTCACTTTTCCCATACTAAAATCTGTAACCGTTTGTATTGGTGGCTCCATCTGGAAAATGTTGCTCAAACTTAAGGGGTTGTTATTATATGACGTATAACAGCAATTATTATGTGACGTGTACCTTTTCCAGTTTCTTCCATTCACTTCGTTTATTTTACTGCATCTTTATATTCGTTATATTTATTAATTTTTATTTATATATTTTTATACAATTACTGGTGAAAAGGAACTTTCTTTTTTTGGATTTCCATTAAAAGAAGAAAGGTGAGTAAGAATTAATCTTTTTTAAAATTACATAAGCAAAGAATGAGTAAAAGTCCAGAGATTCCTTTCCTAATGTTACTCATGCTCTGAATTTATTTGCGTTATTTATGTAGCATATTTCTCTTTATCATTTGCATTAATGTCTCTCTGGCCATCTGTTACCTATATTCACCATCACGGAACTTACGTGATTTTTTTCCGCGTGGATTTCTCAAACAATTAATTTCTAAAAAATCATTTACTTATTACGTAGAGAATACACGCTAATAAAATTAGAGCATGAATGCGACAGGACTGACCAATATCATCTGAGAAAATTAGGGAAGGCTACTCAATCTGTGCTTATGTGATTTAAAAAATTAAATTTTCACTCACCTTTCTTCCTCTAATGGAAATCCATAAAAAAGAAAGTTCCTTTTCACCATAACGTTTATTACGATATTTTGCCGCACAAAATTTACTACCCATTTAGGGTTGTTTAGAGTACAGGAGAGCAAACTAAGCACGTATCAAGACTGGCGTCTAGCCAGCAATAGCAATGGACCCTGATTGGCTACTTTCATCATTGAATTTCGCACTAATCTCCTTTCATCATCGCACTTCGCCATGGATGCTGATGCGAGTGTGCTCGAGGCTGGATATCATCATGATAGCAAAGCACCAAAGAAAATTTGCACAGTATGCAACATAATATTTAGAATTCATATTGCCTGCATTCACATGGAACCGAAAATCGACGTACACTTGCTTGCCCTGATTCCACTTGTGGGGAAAACTTTCGCCTTGTAAGTGAAGTAAGATTTCACCTGGAAAAGGAGCATCATGTTAACATTGAAAGAGAAGATCTGACTTTTGAGAATGATAAAGGTACGATGTCTCAGTATAACAATTATACATGGCATAGAAATAGTCTAATCAATTTAATTTCACTTTACTTATAATCAAAGAAGCTAGTTGCCCACTCTGCCGCGATGCTTAATTGTTGCATGATGTGACGTCAGGTTTTTCAACATCTCTAAAAGCTGTTCTTACATTAAAGAAAAAAAAATTCAAACATTAAATAATGAAAACAAATTACTATAGTAAATAAACATTTACTAGTATTTAACTTAGCGATTTTCATCCAGTGTGCTGCGAAATTTTTAATAAACAGAAAAATAAATGAAAGTTGTTTTTTTTATAAAAGCTTAATTATTATCATGTTTATTAAAAATTATAATAAGTTATTTTTTTGTATGAAAAATGCTGCTTTGTAATTGTTTAACGATCCAAGTAAGGTTAGGTTGAGTTAGTTAGGTTGGGTTATGTTACGTTAGATTAGTTTGGGTTAGTTTAGTGTTATATTACTTAGGTTACGTTATGTTAAGTTAGTTTAAGTTACGATAGTTATATTAGGCTAGTTTAGTTTATGATGTTAGGTTAGTTAAATTTAGAGGCCAGAGGAAGTGTTCTCCAGTATCTTGGCTACGATTGCAATGAAGTATTTGAGTCAATAAAATATTAAGCATCATACGTTTGTTTTGTTTATGATATTGGGTAGTTTTATATTGTTTTATTTTTCATATAATTTTCAATAATTCTTTGGTAATAATAAAATATCTTTAGCAATGTTTATTGGATTATTTGTTTTACAGGAATAATTGCCGAAACTGTGGATACCGACGTATAAAAAATGGAACAAAAGAAAACACTAATCCACATCAATTCTTTTTATTTCCTCAGATGCGCATTTCGGATTTCACAAATCCTTCATCAGTGAGGGGCATGTTGAACATCTTTAACTGTGTCACAATAAACTTCAAGAGTTTTTCTTTAAGAATCCGTATGTGGTGTGTCTATATTCTGAATAGCTTTGATATAATAAATTTTTAAAAGTGTGAAGTTCTTTTGTAATCACCCTGTATTACAAAACACATTATATGGCCAACGTCTTGGACATATCCATTTAACAGAATCTGAGAGAACTGAAATAGCAGGTACGGGTGTGTGCATTTCATAAGATATGTTTGATAAAAAATTTCAGCTTGAATTGTGATCATAGGCATTTCAATTTTCAGGTCAACTTTCCTTAGAAATTTCCCATAGAAGGGTTTTAAGGGATATCAAGCAATCCGTAGACAATCATCTTGAGCGACACCATTTGACTACCAAAACGGATTTACATATATTGCCCAGTCCTTTGGAATAGACTGTCAGAAGGTTTTTACAAGTGAAGTAATTTCAGTTGAATCATGCGTGCAGGATGAAGAAAATAAGGACTCTGTACTTTTCTATAAACGTCAAGGAGAAGCATATCAGGACTTTAAAAAACGATTTCGTCCTTGCCATCATGTTCCCCTAACAGAAGATAATGTTTAATAGATATGGTGAGGAAAGGCTCTGTGTAGATTCAATACATAGTGTAAATACTTCTGGATTTGCACTAACTTCACTACTTGTCGTTGATAAGTATGAAGAGGGGGTCCCTGTGGCATTTTGCATCAGCTCTAGTTTTAACAGTGATGTACTAAAATATTTTTTCTCTGCTACCAAAGATGCAGTTGGGTTAGTATCATGTAAGGTGTTTTGAGTGATGATTCTCCCATGTTTTTAATGCCTGGGAAAGTATTATGGGCCTACCACATAAGTTCTTGTGTTCATGACATGCTGTGCATGCTTGGCAAGGAAACAATTAATGTGATCAAAAATGAAGAGAAAAGACAGAAAGTCTACAAATGTTTGAAAACTTGTCAACTGCAACTTTGCAAAGAGAAGTTCCATGAAATGTTTGAAGAATTTCATGGAAGGCCGTGAAATTTTGCAACTTTTCAACTTCCCCCTTCTGGGGGAGGCCGTGGCCTGGTGGGATTTCACTGAAACACAGCTTCTGTGAAGTTAATCAACACCAGGCACGGCTAGTCACTGGATGGGCGACTCATCAGCGACTCACGATCATCACCCCCCGGCTGCTGTGACCATCATACAGCAGTCGTTAATCCAGGTCCATCCAGAGACCCAACTCGTCGGCCTCAGGCCATACAGGCTCTGGATGGACGTATTGGATTCTAAATTAATTAAATAAATATATAAAAAAAATTTATGACAGAATTGAGAGAAGACCAATACACCTTTATGTTCCACGAGTATCTCAGATCACATTATGCAACACGCATGGAGATGTGGGCATACGGTTATAGGGTGAGACTTGGCATGAATACTAATATGCATATGGAAAATTGACATAGAAATCTAAAGAAAGAAAGAAGCAAAGCGAATGAACAAGTGTATCAATATTTTGGATGAACTAATGCGAGACAAAGTAAACAAACTTGATTACCAAGTTGAAGTGAAGTTAGAGCACAATTGTACTAAATCATAAAGTGTTGTGTCATAAAGTGTGTTGACTGTAGTGCATGCAAATCAAAAGTAACTTGCACTTGCCATGATTACCAGATCAAAGGTAATATTTGCAAGCATTCACATGCAGTTATGATGGCTTTACAATTTGCGGATACAACAAAATCAAATATTAGTGCGTCAGCTGCTGTTGATGAATGATTTCCAGACAGAAAATGAACTATATGTAAGCTGCATAAGGAAAGATTGCAATTTGCCATCATCCACAAACTCCTTGATTGTCAAAAAGCTCACAGAACTTGTTGTTACTCATCAAAACTGAATGAAAGTTCCCAGATCATGTGGCCAAAGATATATTGAAACATGTGTCAGCAATTGGTCAGCTCATGCAAATACACGATCCACCAAAGAACAGAACATTTGGTGAAAGCCAAAGTACCTCAAGCTGGAATAAACACATCATTCCCCAAAGAAGGTTTGAAACAACCAAACAAACAAGATCAAAAAAGGTTCGTCTACCTGCCCCTATACCACAGAAATTTTTGACGTGAATAATATTTTATCTCAAAATTCCATGTTAGTTAACAATAGTCAGTTTGATCATGCATACACTTCTTTGTTAGTTACCTGAAAAATGCCCAGAAATTTAATACCGCAGTGATATACATAACTAGCATTGAATCAACATTTAATTGAGCATAATTAATATTAATAAATAATTACACTGTAATAATTATTGAACGAGTTAATCAAAATATTGAATATTATTAATTATTTTGAATTAATCTGCATTGTACTTAACATCACTAATCAGTACAATTGTAATTTACATTTCATAATAAATTGTTTATATAATCTGTTTAAAACTGCAAATAAATAATTGTCAATAATAGCATCATTAAACATAATTTAAAATGGCTGTTTCATGTTACAGATAAATATATTAATTAATGTTACAGATAAAAATTTTAAAATGTTAGTTAATTTTTTATTAATACGATTACATTAAATTAGCTACATCTAGGAATTTGTGAAAGGAGCAATAACTTTGACGAGTTGATATTTAATGATTAATGGAATTTGATGTTTTTACATCAAAGTTAAGCAGCCACTATTATCTGTGCTGAGGAACATTTTGAGGATTCGGCGTTTTTTTATCATTAATAATATACATAATTTTATATTTTTATACATAATTTTATAAATAATTTTATAAATAAAATGTTAATTAACATTTGTATATTATATTTTTATTAGGTTCTTAATTATTTATTTTAAAGCAAAAACATGAAAGTTTTCGATTATGGTCTCTCTTTAGTATAGGAATGTAAAACAGTATATGTATATTTTAGTATACCAAGGCTCATAAAACCAATTTTTTTGCGACGGATAACTCGGAATTTGCATAAGAAATTATACTGAAAGTATATGCAGCTAGTGCGTAAACATTTCGTTAAGTTTTATCTTTATTTTCCTTAAGTATTAACGAATCCTGATTTAATATGAGCCTTGGTATACTAAAATAAACATATACCATAAATTCTAATTATTGAGATAACAAAAATATAATATAAAAATATAAGTAACAAACATTAAAAATTATTATTTTTTATGGCGATAACATACTAATTTCAGAGGGGTTAGAAAAAAAGTTTGAATTATTTCAGAGGGTGTTGGGCAAGGTGCTAAAACCAACGGCTGAAACGTTCAAACATTAGGCCTATTATAAAATACCTGTTCCTTTACTAGTTTAGAAAACAAAGTGAGATTAGCTAATTGCATTGAGGGTAGAATTAAGAATTTTAGAAAACAGCGTCGTCGGTGTGAATGCAGAGTTAATATCCGTTCTTTTAATTTTTTTAGGTTTCATCATGACTCCGTCATCGCGCAAGGTCAGCGAGCATTCTGTGATGCTTTAGTGTAACTTTAAAGTGTTAATTTCAGGTTGTTGCAAAGTTTCTTCCGGTTCTAGAACTCGTGCCCAAGAATATTTTTTCAAACAAATTATTGCATTCGATTTCTGAAATCTTTGCTATATTACATCCAAGAATCAACTTTCTGACTATACATCTGTGAGTGCCATCAACGGTCTGAAATGGACCTTTCACGCGAGCATATTCGAGCAATAATCTTCTACGAGTAGTCTGGAAAGATCAGTGCTATGCAATGTCACCGAAACAATTGCCAACGTTTAGGTGATGGCACTGTTAGTTTACGTACAATAGAAGAATGGTATCGCCGGTTCAGACGCGGAGATAGCACTCTTCAAGATTCATCTCTCTGGTCGGCCAATCATGATTTCAGATGGTAATCTACGCCAAGCAATTGATGAAGATCACAATGTAACAACGAGGGAACTCGCAGAACAGTTCAAGGTTCATTTTTCAACCATTGCCCGGCATCTGCATGAACTGAATCTGCCATTCAAGTTCAATCGTTTTTGTGTTGGAATAAAAATCCGGAAAAAACTTTTGCAACAAACTGATATTAAACATTAAGAAAATATTATAAATAAAAACATATGTTTTATTACAAGAATTTTGTATTTTGTATATTATACGACATACAAAACCCTCTTTGTTACGTTTTTTTAGTCCTTAACCGAATCGTTTCCAACCTTTCCGTAAATGGATGCGATGCCGCGTCGCCTCGCTCTTTACTGTTAGTACAGCCCTGCCGCTACTGGCGCTGCGAGCGCTGCATGGTTTTCGTGCCTCACACGATTGCATAGGAATTGACAGGAGTGTCGCTTCTGTCTTTCTTTATTCTGTGGTTAGGCAGTCTTGCCTACATCGTGCTCAGGGCGTAAATTTGTATCGCGCCGGCCCTAATGTTAGATAACTCACTGAGAAATCCATAAAAACACTGAGCTTGACCTTATCTCATGAGGCAAAATTGGGATACACCTCGTCCACTTTTTTCACGTACACTCAAATGAATTACCCCATACATTTCTACTATCCCTTATTGATTTATTGTCGATTTCCCTTAGAAATGGAAAATGCACATGATAGCTTTCGTTTCAGCTTTCCTCACAGCAGCAGAAACCATCTACATGCACAAGAAACTATATTATTGATAAATTAGCCTTTACTTGGCTGTATGCGCGCGCTAAAATTCAGTTGTTTCTATAGGTACGAACTTCAGGAATGTCTTTCTATGTGTTGTCATTATCTCTTGCTAATTTTTCCTCGTAAACGTTTGGCATTCCTTGCTCACAATTCAACGTTATTTGAAATGACTGAAAAGAGAACAATAGAATCTTGGATTGTTGAGCTCGTTTTATTCAAATGTACCTTTAATAAGATTTTCCATAAATCTTCACTCTACAGTATCCTCGCGATCCAGGTTACCAAGTTTTACGTACATCTTTGGCACTTCAGTTATGATGAAATTCAATCTGCAGAGTCCTCAAAAATTTTCAAAGACCCATGCGACTTCACGTGGTCCCACAATCCACAGTTGGTAACATTTTGCAGAGCGTAGTGGGAGTGCTGGGTGTTCCAATATTGAAGGAGACAGTTCATCGTAGATTTGCTGAAGGCAAGGCGACCTTTGCGACAACCGTGGTGTCACACGACAGCCACATGGCATACAGTGGTTATGCGACAAATATCTAAGGGACAGAAGGCCATTAGTTATGGGAATTTTAAGGAAAATTTTAATCATTTTCTACCATTATTATGAAACGATTAGCTCTCTCATTTACGTAATTAAAGTTTAAAGCACATTATATTTAATTTTCAGAAGCATAAAAAACGTATTAATTTCAAAGCAAACAAACATTTTATAATTGAAATTAATTACAAGTCGTTCTTTAATGAGACTTGAAGAAATAATTCAAGATCTTTCTTTTTCTTTTCTTTCATTTTATAATTAATCAGACGTGAGCATCTTCCTTTATAATTTAAAACGAGTTTAGCAAACATCATGCATTAATAACCATTTATGTACAATGCTTAACTGGATCAAACATTCAAAATGCATAAATCCCCCAATAATAGCACAAGATCGAAAAGCAACAATCTGTATATGGAATATTTAATGTTGGAAATTTTCAGAAATATATATATATATACAGGGTGTAAATTTTAAGTTGACAAAGCAGAATAACTCGAAAAATAAGCTTCACACGAAAAAATGCGTAGAATCCAAAGTTGATTATTTTCGAGGGGGCATCTGCTGGTGCTAAAATTAGCCCACCCCCCCCCGGCCCCTGGGGGTGGGGCGGGGGGCAACTTTAAAATTTCAAATGGGAACCCCTATTTTTTATTGCAGATTCAGGTCCTACATAAAAAACTACGTACATTTTGTCTGAAACATTTTTTTT
>JAHWFO010024403.1:619785-662081 GCA_023313115.1 Rhysida immarginata
ATTTCCACGCAAAAATGAGAAAATGGATTTTCTTGAATTACAGCGCCATCTACCAAAAATAAAAAAAAATGTTTCAGACAAAATGTACGTAGTTTTTTATGTAGGACCTGAATCTGCAATAAAAAATAGGGGTTCCCATTTGAAATTTTAAAGTTGCCCCCCGCCCCACCCCCAGGGGCCGGGGGGGGGTGGGCTAATTTTAGCACCAGCAGATGCCCCCTCGAAAATAATCAACTTTGGATTATACGCATTTTTTCGTGTGAAGCTTATTTTTCGAGTTATTCTGCTTTGTCAACTTAAAATTTACACCCTGTATATATATATATATAGAGAGAGAGAGAGAGAGAGAGAGAGAGAGAGAGAGAGAGAGAGACTGTATTATAAGCCATTAAGAATGAATTTACGCGATATTTTTAGGAATTTAAAAAAAATTTAAATGACACTAGGTGTTGTTCACGAACATAGTGGGCTAGGCTAAACCGGAACATAGTTTGCGGGGGCAATCAACCTTTCGCTTAAGTACTTTCACAGTAAACCAGATGATAGCGCGTTTTAATTAAAGCTCTAGATAAAGCTCTGGTTACCTGTACCGCCATCTGTTGTTTGTTTTGTGAACTAAAGTATACCTTGACCGCATGTCTGCTTGTATACAACTTCCAGGTTGAGTTTAGCCTAGAACTCGGCTTCTAGACGGCGTATCACGATAAATCATACACCATTTTTAAGTTAAACCTAAAACAATGAAACTGTGAAACCACGTTAATTTTCAGTCAGTAGTTTTTGCGTGATGAGGTTAAAAAACTATGGCGGACCTAGAACTTAATCAGGTGGTTTGGCCAAACATGTTATAAGTTACTTCGAATAACCCCCTCCCCAGGGAAGTGATGGTCTTGGGGTCTTTCCTATGCTGAAGTTTGTAAATGTAAATTTTTAAAATTATTGCAGTATTAAATGTCTTTACAATTTATCTAACTGGTATAAGTTTAGGACCAATGGCGGAGGGGGCTATAGCTCCCCCCTGTAGCTCCCCCTTAAATCCGCCACTGAACAAACAAACATTCAGTCGACAGATAGACAGACAAAAATTTTAAAAATGATTGTTTTGTCTTCTTTTAGTATTAGTAAGACCTGTAGCATAAGTTTTTTTAAAATATTTTCTATAAACAAACACCGGGTCGGTACAGTTTTATTATAGGTATAGATTATTCACATGTTCAACATTTGCAAACTTTACACCAACATTTGCTTCTCAACTTTAGTATATAGTGAGAAACGAAAATCAATGGACAAAATTGGAAAATTTAAAATTGATATTGAAAGTATTTCATTTAAATTTACAATTTAATTTCTGCATAATTACATAAACTTGATGATATTAAACGAAAATAAAGACTAATGTGGATAATTGTAATGTGAATCTTAATATTAATAAAAAACTCTTTAACCACAACAACAAACTCTTAAACTCTTGTTGTTGTGGTTAAAGAGTTTTTTATTAATATTAAGATTCACATTGATGATATTGTTAACCTTAGTACTTTAATATGTGAGTGTTCACGCGAAAAGGGACCTGAAGGGAAAACAGATTCCGAGAAAAACGCGCTTAAAGTTTGAAGACGCGTACGAACATGGTAAGCAGCTCTGCCTGTGACGCTATTTATACATGAATTTATAACTGTGGGCTATATAAACAACTAGGGCATATCATACGTTCATGTAAACAAAAACATTAATTTAACGTGTGCTAAGAAACTGAGGTGGGTGAGAAAAATAATTAATATAAAAAAAATAATTGGTATTTTTTAAACTTCACGGTGAGCTGAAGTTTCCTTGTTCGAATCCGGGCTGTGGAATTTCCTTTCCTATTTTCATTAATCATTTAAACATCTGCGGTGTGTCTTAGGATAAAACCCTCATCGACCATTCTGGAGTTATTCTTTAAAAAATTGTTCACTATAAAAATGTTTTGTTTAGACTAAAATAAAGTTGAAAGTCCAACGATTGTTAATGACAAAAAAAAAAAAGTCCAATCCCTTCCGGTCCCTTTTTAGTTAAAAAATTTGTATGCTTTAAGTATCGTTTTAGCCTGGTGTTAATGAACTTGTTTCCATACAGAAATTAAATTCTAAATTTAAAAGAAATACAGGGTGATGACTTCGGTATGTTTTATGGTTTTCATTTTATATCTTTGGGTGAATTGATTTTTGGATCAACTTGTACTTTCAATCATAATTTTCATTTTTTCAACTTTTGTCCATTGATTTTCTTTTCATTTATGTTTACTTAATTTACCACTGTATATTCGAAATTTGAGAAGCAAATATTATTAGTACATGTGAATTAATTTACCTCAACTGCATTTGTTTTTACGTACATTACATTAGAACATTATTTTTGGGTAGTTACTCTTTTTTAATGCATCGAAGTTAGAAAAGCAAGCAAAATATTATCGCGTGATGCTTGTTTTGATTTGCCATTGACTTTTTACTTGATGTTTATTACTTTATTTTAGAGAACTAAAGGAAAAATATGTGTGTACAAAAATGAAACATTATAAATGTGCAATTCAGATTTTCAACTACAGTAGATTGCCGTTTTCTATATTGGTAAGTGGACACGATAATTATTTCATGTAAGAGGGAAGAAGATTTTTTTTCATTTCTAAATTACATTGCTAATTTTAAAAATTAACAGAGCCTTCTTGTTTTGAAACTGGTATTTAAATGTGTATATATGGTCATATGTAAATTCATACCTAAATTACAAAGACGTTATAATTACACCTGACTGACGGTTTGGAAAAAGAGAAAACATAATAACAATTTATGAAACCAGAGACCTCTTTTCTAACATTAAGTGCACTGACTTGCCCTTTTTCGGCAATAAATTAACGCCACGTGATTTAAGGATAGTCGGACCTTTTTATTCCATAAATAAGAAAAACGAGTTTATACGTACTTTACCTTCTTTTTATGTAGTTGTTACCTTCATAATATGTTTTCCTTATACAGCCGAGTCACACCCAATTAGTGACTATGGCGTTCAAATATTGCTTAAGGGAATAGAACTTCCATTATGTAGATGATTATGAAATTTGCATATTAAAATAAAAATATCCAGTGATTTTGAATACAACCCTTTGCAATAAGTTAGTTCATGATAAATAAACGAGCTGAGATATAATTGATTATAAAAAAATAAAAAATAAAGACATCCATATAAAACTAGCATGAATTTTTATATTTTTATATATTCTACTGCTTTTGAAAACATTGTAAAAGTAAGAGCAGTCCATAATGTAAAAATAAGGGATCATAACAACTATTATTTGGAGACCCTCTAAAGAAAAAAGTATTTGTTCAAGTGAAGTCATGGAAATAAGTATTTGTTCACTGCTTGTAAACAATGTCAGTACTTGGTGGCATTGCCCTTTGCCTTAATCACAACTTGAATGCATTTTGACATTGATTGACATTAATGCATTACAGTATAATGGATCTATTCATTTCCATGAACTTTGAATTGCAACTGACAAGTTTGCTATATTTTCTGGGCGTTTGGAATTTATTTTCTTTTCCAGTTCGGCCCACATATTTTCAATTATATTCATGTCGGGACTATTTGCCGGCCAATCCAGTTTGTTTTAATTTGTTTTTCTTTCAAGAATTCCTTGGGTTTTTTTTAGCACGATGGCACGATGCATTGCCATCTTGAAATAGCGGATCCTCCCCAAACTTATCTTCGATCGATTTGATCGGAAATGTGTCTAAGATGCAAGATAAACATCTGCATTCACTGTTGTGTGGACAATACACAATTCACCTAAGCTCTTTGATGTGATGCATCCCCATATAATAAGTCCCTTTTTAAAGTTTACAGATCACTCTAAAAGTCAGGATGGATATTTTTCAGATGCTTAGCGCTACACAGATTTGTCGTTACTACAGCTGAAACACAGTCTGAATTCATCTTTCAAGATAGCTTGGTTCCAATCGTTGACATCCCAGTTTTTGTACGATTTTGCTCATTTTAACGTGCTGCAATCTGTTTAACAGACATTTTGGGTTTTGTCTTTGCTTTTTTCCGGCGGAATCCAAGTTTGTTCAGATGATTACGAACAGTCGATCACATGCGTACACACTTGATTTTCTCCATTGATATTTAGTTCTCGTGATGATGATCTCATTTTTAAAGCTATCTCTTTAAGTTCTGATCATCTCTCCTTGTTGCTTTGAGTGGTGCTTGTTAGAAACAGAGTTGTTGATTCTGGGGGCGGGCATATCAAATCTTTGTAATATTAGTGAGTTTTAAAAATATTTACTTTTTTCATGTGATAAAAAAGTAAATATTTTTTTATCACTTTTTATCGAGTATAGGAAAACTGAAAAAATAAGCATTTTTTTGTGTTTAACTTTTGCATTGGGTAAGAGCAGAGGTTGAGGAATACAGTAGTAGAGAAGCAGGAACCCTCTGTTCGGAATACTGCTATTGCCTAGCAACACCTAAATTCCATAAGTACAAGTATCTTCTGCACATGTCTGCGACTCTGAGAGAATGATAGTCAAAAGAAACCGTTCAGATCTACACACCAAAATTATCATAAAAGAAGTAGAAGCTTGGAAGGAGAAAGAGACGTATTGTTTTTGGTGTTAAAAAATACTGAAAAGCACACAACTGAGTTTTTTTTTCACATTTTTAATTAACTCAACAGCAAGTTTATTTGTTTATCTGTATGGACAAAGCTTGCAATCAATATTAAATCAACTTCCTGACAAGCTGAAACTTGGCACACATTTTCATACTGCGTCGATGCTTAGATTACACATACTCATAATGTATGTAATTTGCATTACACATACTCAGTCTGTGCTGATAACATTGAATTTGGAAAAAAATTTCAAATAGTTCGTGTTCTAATGATACTAATTCATTAATACGATTTGCCTAATTGCTACAATAAACAATTCGTTTTAACAAGGGATGAATGAATACATCGTATATTATTACACATTTAAGCATTGTTGCCATTGGTTTGAACTACGCACGCGATACGATGGCATCTACAGCCTATGAAAAAGACAGGCCGCGGCTCCTACCACATGGTATCTGAGCAATAATTTTTTTTTAAATTTTTACTCCAAAAGGTGTAAATTTTATACAACACATTGAAGGTGTGGTTTGAAAATTACTTTTTCTCCTAAATAATTTCTCTGTCGGTAACAGAAATCTACTTTAAATAAAAAAAAAATCGGTATATCCACTATACGATTATAACGAATAAATTTGCGGACATTTAAAAATTCGTTATAAGTGGGTTCAAGTGTAATAGAAAGTTTGCAATTTTTCGTACGAAAATCAAAAAATACGAAATCGAAATAATTTAATGGCAATTTCGTATTTGTTCATGATTATTTTTGTTTTCGTCAAATAAGTTACGCTGTGCGCACGAAACCGATTTTTCATTTTTATGAAACGAAAATTTGATTCCCTTGCAGCATTCGGCCCCGTTCAAAATGGATTCTTCCAGTCGATTCGAAAGTTAGTTATCAACATTTTAGAATAGATCTTTTTAATAATTGGAAAATGGTCATTGGAGGATTTTTTTCACGCCATTACCTCCGATATTGATGAATAAATAGAGAAAAATAGTAAAGAAAATTCCACGGCCTGGACTCGAACCAGGGACCTTCGGGTTACCGTCCCAATGCTCTAACCACTAAGCCACCGTGGACATGGACGCTGTTGCTATCAAACCTGCTTTAACCGTGGACATGCAAGCTGTCGCTATCGAGCCGTGCTTTAACCTATGCACATACGTAGGACATTGTTTGATAGCGACAGCTACCATGTCCACGGTGGCTTAGTGGTTAGAGCATCGGGACGGTAACCCGAAGGTCCCTGGTTCGAGTCCAGGCCGTGGAATTTTCTTTACTATTTTTCTCTATTTATAGACCTTCTTATCAACATTTTGCTTAAGTTACTGCAATAGGTAATTCCTGTTTATTTAATAAGGTTATTGTGTCGAAATGCATTGTACGTTCAAGCTGTTCTTCGACAGAGCTAGAGTTGGCGTCCATTATGAATCGGCCCAAAAAACGAAACTAGCTGATGCGCATCATTTCGTCATGCGAAAATTGCATACGAAACTCCTACAAAAGGCTCCTACAAAAATCTTGGAAAATTCCGTTACGAAAATGGATAGACGAAAACGAAAAATCCATGTTAAACGAAAAAATTTTAAAAGTCGTATTTATTTTTCGTTTTCAAAAATTTTTTTCAAAATCGAAAAATCGCAAACTCTCTAATAAAGAATTACAGCAAACTTAAGTAGGAACATTCTTTTGTGCACACCCTGTATTTTGAAGAGCAGAGCGAGCTTGTTAACTTAGAAGAATCAAACATTTAAATTAAAAATTAATTTGTAATCATTCTTGAGTTATGATAAAATATGTACTCATTCTTGAGCTATTTGTTCACTACAAATTAAGGTTACTAAATTGTAAAAGCAAAACTGGTACTGGTTTGGTTTGTTTGGTATTAACGTCCTTTTCAACTGCCATGGTCATTTCAGGACGACGTTATAGGGGCCGCAAATTTTGCCTCGCAAGGGTTCTTTAACGTGCAGCCGGCAAACGACTACACTGGACCAACGGCTTTACTTCCCTTCCGAAGGAAGTGCGTGATCTCAGGATTTCCCCCTGAAAAATCCTTGTCGTCCTCGACCAGGATCGAACCCGCGTCCTCGGGCATCAGAGGCGATCACGCAACCACTGAGCCACCGAGGCCGACAAAACTGGTACCGGAGGGCTGTAATGATCATTCATGAACTAACTGAAGTTACCATTTTTTTCTGGACATATTAAACATAGGCTGTGTCCATAAACATCTGTTTGATATCGAATGATGGATATTACTAATATTTAACATTTTATTTGCATATAATGTAGTTTTCTTTTAACTAGAATGCTTAAAGAACGATCATTCCTATTTTAAAAATTTAAAGAGGTTTCATTAAGTTCTAGGAATAAAATTAGTTTTTCTTAGTTTTGTTTCTTAAAGATATACGACTTGCCCGTTCTGTTTGGATCGGGTTATGGTAAATTTTAAAGCAACCCTCGTATAATTTGAATTAATTAAATTTATTATTTAATATTGCATGTCGACCATCAGCCTTAAAAAATTATAAATCAATGCATGAAAAATTTAATTTCATCTCCTCTCGCAATAGCTATTCTTTAAAAAGTTTTGGGGAGGAATAAAAAGAAGAGAAGATTCACGATTGTGAACCGCTTCAAACGTAAAAGGGTGAATATGTTAAGAAAAATATATTGGTCGGCAGAGCTCGTGCTCAATCTGTGTCAGTTAAGAGGTCAGAGGTCAGCAGTGGACATTGCTAAGCACGGCGAAAAAGGTCGAAAAGGGCGACGGACAAGCGGACGAAGATTGATGGACGACTACGCTGCACGACACCCAAAGCTTCAACTGTCCTCCCTCCTCCTCCTCCCCATACGGAGCAATCTCATCCAGTTGAAATCGTAAGAAGTTTATCTTACGTAAATCCGTAATTATTCTTGACAGCTGGAAAGTTGTTAAACTAACGAGAGCCAATTTAGACGAGTACATGACCATATTGTGAAGCGAACGAAAAGTCTAATTTAATTTTTATACCCGTTTTTTAAAAAACAATTACTAAGGTATTAATTTATAATAAAAAGAGCATTAGCGTTGGCATCTGCCCTACTGCTCAGATCGAAAGCAAGCGAATGATAACGGGAAGGGGAATATATTACGGGAAAGGCGTCCTCCGTTTTATCGCTCTAAGCGTCTGGTCAGCATTTTGCACAAGTGCCAGCAATTACAGCCAAGCCGAAAGACGATTTTTTTGTTAGATGATAAATTCTTGTAGATCAAGTACTGTACTGCTATTAATGACAATCGTGATGCCAATGTCTATATTTTAAAGTTATCCTGAAGAAAATATATTTGACCGTGCCAAGGGAGCTTCTGCTTAGGGGAAACATCGATACAACAATTTCGTATTTAACATCAATATTTGAAATGTGTTTTAGATCTAGAATGCCAACCTAGCGGTTTTACAAGAATTGTAAAGATAATAATATTCTCAAAATAACAGGGTGCGTAATCTGTAACAAGTACAGATTATTTAAACAATAAAACACAAAATGAAAAATTGAATAGTCTAGAAAAGAAGTTTTAAACCTTCTAAAATTTAAAGACGATTTAAAATTTCCCAGAGCAATGCTCCATTTTTTTTCTTAGCCAATAGTAAAGATAGAAAAGTGAAACTGCTGAAGCTTTGTAACTTTCCGTTTATATACGACATCCGTACTGAAGCTGCAGTAATGTGTTAAACTGATACAATATAAAAAAAAAACTTCAACTTTAAAAAAATAAATATTTTTCAAATAAAAAACAATTAAATTTAATCGATATTCGCAATCTAATTTAAGGATTTTTACAATTAATTTTTACAGTTATTAACTAGAAATTTGATATTTATTATTGTTTGGTAAAATTTCTTTGGTAGAAATGTTTAAAACAATCTTTTAAAATCATTAACAGTACAGGGAGTTTCGACTTACGACGTTTCGCACTTACGACATAAAAAATGCGATGTCCTTGATATTTTTCTTTTCGACTTTACGACACACTTTCCGGGAACCAATTGTGTCGCAAATGCGAGGATTCCCTGTATTTTACAAGGTGTAATTTAATTTCACGTTTAACATTTTCCTTTTTTTCATTTTCAATTTCTCTTCTTATTTTTCCTAATTTAGGCTTATTAATTTGTTTATAACCAGGAATCAATTTAGTCCAATTTTGATACCCAATATGATAACGTCGTTTTAAGGACAACCGAATTCATCTCTTAAATATCATCAATTTTCAAAAAGCAATTCCTTCTCTTGGTTCAGTAACTATTGATGCGAAATTCCACGTCGTAAAACTTCAATGGTTACAGTGAACATTCATTAAAAAATTTAAAAAAAAATTGTTTTAAAAAATCGCAAGTTCCAAAAGGCTAACCACAGTTGTTAGTAAAAACATTAACGTTTTCCGATAACTCGCATATCCTTCCTCAGATGGAACAATAAGGGGAAATGCCAGTTATTGTATGGATATTCACTGCTAACCATTTTAAGTTTTACACATCAGTAGTTATTGATGTTATTTAGCTATCCTCGAGACAAGTTCATCATTTGGGACCTCAAAATTGAACTAAATTGAATCCAGGTTAAAAACAAATTAATTGGCTTAAATTAGAAAAATAAGAAAAATTGAAAATGAAAAAAGGGAAATGCTAAAACTGCAACGTTGGCATGATCGATCGCGCTCCTGGTGTTATTCGTTAGGTTTGATGCACCACTTCAAAAATGACCCTACAGGTTTTATCCAGTAATTGCTAAAGGAAGTTGAACCGTGCTCCCTCTCATCCCTCCTATAGCCCAGTCCTCTGATTTTCATTCAGATGATAAAGGCAGTGAGGACATAATACTGAACAGTATAAGATTTACTTCAAGCAAAGCATACAAGTAATGCAACTTAGTGCTATGTAAGGCCGTACTCAGAAAAAACATTCAGCCGCTAATTAATCATGACCACCAGACCATTTTATGCAAAATAGTTATGTTATTGCCACTGCTGCTAAATAGCAATGTATGTATAATGAGGAATTGCTAGACGCTTGCAGAGACTAATAAAGTAGTTTGGTTGTGAAGGAGTGGGTAAAAAAAAACTTTATTTGACAGACGTAGAATGATCGAAGCATTGATGCCAAATAGTTGCTTTGATAAAAAGTGTTCGAGGGCAATTGATAAAGTGGACCACTAGACATCAAAAACCGGGTTTCAGAGAAGCGCGTGTGGTCGCCCACATTCAAGTTGAGTAATGTCGAAAAACTACAATTGTATACGCCCATTTGTAATTATCGTTTATTTTGTGGAATTGATGCACCACTTTTTTCCATATTTAGTTCTCTTCAACGAAAATTCAGCGCCAAAAAACGTAGGCAGGCATCTTTTATAGTCTTTCTAACGAAGAATTATAGTATTTTGAAATTGGAAAAAATTTAGTATATGTGTATTTTAGTATACCAAGGCTCATACTAATTCAGGATTCGTTAAAACTTGCGGAAAATAAAGATAAAACTTAACGAAATGTTAACACACTAGCAGCATATACTTTCAGCATAATTTCTTAGGTACATTCCGCGTTATCCGTCACTAAAGAGTTCGTTATCCGGACCGTTATACTGTAAGCTCACATAACCCGAGTTCTATGGAGTAGCGGGTTTAAGATGTCAGATTTGAGTGTAGCGATCCGGATAACCAACTCTTTAGTGTCGGATAACGCGGAATGTGCATAAGAAATTATGCTTAAAGTATATGCTGCTAGTGTGTTAACATTTCGTTAAGCTTTATCTTTATTTTCCATATTAACGAATCCTGAATTAGTATTTGTGATTAACGAATTCTGAATTGAGCTTTGATATACTAAAATACACATATACCAAAAATTTTCGTTTAACAAGTTCAGAACTAGTATATACAGAATTTTAGTAGAATTGTCGTTATAGTGAGAGTGTACAACGAATTGCTTTAGCAAACAATTTGCACTCTTCATTTGCATAACCAATTTTGATGGAAGCAGAGAGGACGTAATTATTTAGATCATTCAAACATTTTAAATTAATATTAATTACTGTATATTCATATCTTGAGGGATACTTGACCAATTTTTCCATTACGAATATAGCTCGCTAAATGGTGAAAAACAAAAAAAATGGCAATGGAGGATTCTGGGAATATTTAATGATCTAAATTTGCATACAACAGAGATACCAGAAATTCTGTAGAAATAGAGAATCTAAAAATGTATAGAGATGTCTACTAGATTCCCCTGGATATTCCATAGATGTCCACTAAATATCTAATGGCTTGCCTTTCAGTTGTCATATGAATTTTCTATTCGTATTTATAAAAATTATACACAGCCCAAAGCAGATCTAGGGATATTCCCCAACAGCTAGAAGCTCAAGAACAAACGCAAACATTCATCATCTGAGTAGGAATCGATTTGGTGTCAAGACTTGCACCTTAATACAGGCCATCAAGACAATTATGCTTGAATTAGATTATTTGATTACAAATTATCTCGGCTAAGTGCATTTGAGAGCGGATGTGAAAGAAGTGTTATTTTACTTTTACTCTTCACCCAAATTATGCACAAGGCGTGTTTTCATCTTTCTAAATATGCCTTCATTTACTGAATAATACCAGTTAAAAACTTAGTAAATACACCGCTTAATACGTAATCCCGGTTTATACATATTTTGTCTCTTGGTCACGTTCCCTTGACAGCTATTTCTATGTAAATACAACCGCTTAATACGATACGTTTTTCTCTCAAATTCTGAATACGTATTTTTATTTCAAAAATAACGAAATTTATTCCAAGAAAGTGAGTTATTCGAGATGTTTATTGTAAAAAGAACAGTGAAAACTTTTTTTTTTTCATTAGTTATGCGATTATCTAAGCACATTCCATGCAATAATTCCATTAATTCTGGTTGGTTCCATTAAACATAAATAACGAAGCACGTGTGATTGGATTATCGCGAATTCTGAATGACTTGAGTCATTAAGTGAGGAAGAAATAATACAGCAATGTCGCACAGAGAAACAAGTTGGGGTATGTCAAGAAAGGGGAAGATAGTGATGAAGACGAGGCTGTCAGCGCCATCAATTTGTTATCAATTTTAGACGAGATCCAGTCATTTACTCTGGGTTGTGACAATGTTCCACCTGAGTTTCTACAGTTGCATAGCACTCTAAAGAATGTAATATGAACAAGTATACAAGTACGGTATAAGTTCATGTAAACAGAACTTGGATAATCGATAACAGAAGGGTTTTTCCCCCAAAAATAAATAAATAAATGCGTGAAAATGATATACACCTACAATAGTCTCAAGCTTATTTCATAAGCTATTTGGATTTTAAGTGAATCATATTTCCTGACCAGCTAATGCGTAGTTTTTGCTCGGTCCCACGAAATACGTATTAACGAGGTTCGGGTGTACTTCTTCCAACACATGAACGCTTACTGGGTGAGTGAATGAAATCGAGAAAACAGAATGCATTGATAAATTATAAATATATACTGGAGATGAACCTCCAAACATCAGGTAATGATTTTCCATCGAAAAATGGAAGGAAAATTTCTGCGACCAGGATTCGAACCAGGAACCTCGACTGTCATGGTCGACGCCTCTACCAATGCATTGGATACGTTATCATCAAAACAAAACATTTTTTTATCGTACTGAAAATGTAATGTCACATTATCGATGTCCTACGTAAAACAGCATGTTAAAACCATACAGAAAGAGGCGATGTACAGATTATGCATCAAAATATGCCATAAAATAACCAAATTCCGACAGCTAACTTATGGATAATTTGAAAATTTTTTATAAATTTTACCAAATCATTAATAATTGTTTGGCCTTTTAATGGTGCATCGCCTATGCTGGGTCGCAAAACTTTGTTGACTGCAGCATTTTTTTGGATTATCCTCTGGGTATTAGGGTTTAGGCTTGGATATTATGGCATGGTTACATTATTATTATTGGATGTTATATGTTCTCTAGGAATCGTTCAATATGCAAGGACTCTGGGATATCTGTTTCAGGTAAAAATAGACAATTTTTAGCTAGTGCTTGTTAACTTTACTATTATAAAATTTCGCCTTTGCCACTTTAAATTCCTCGTTAAAAAGTCGAATTGCAAAAGCGAGAGAAGAATTTGTTCTTATTGGTCTTTGAACCGTTTTTCTGTATCGTTACGATTTATGATTGTTCTCGAATTTTACCCTAATTACAAATTGAAACATTGTTTTGACTTGAGATGCGATTAAACGGAAGCTATTGAAGTTGATGTCTTTATTTCCTAGAATTAAAATAAAAAGAAGGAATAAAAAAAATAGAATGAAAGAGAGAGAGAGAGAGAGAGAGAGAGAGAGAGAGTGAGTGGAAGAGAGAAAAGGGCTGATTGTCTGCTGCCATTTTTCTTTTTTTTTTTTTTTGCTTCGCTCTCCACATTCTCTCGTTCCTCTCTTCGTGTTTTCTGATGGAATCTTATCTTTAAATGACCGAATCCATTACGGCTTTTATTCGTGTGCTCGTGCGTTAATCCATTTCGCTGCACGCACTGCCTAAGGATATTTCTATTGGAGGAAATGAACAACGTCCATCAGTGAAGCAATTCAGGTCCTCTCATATTTTAGGCGGCGATGCCGTTGCAGGAGCAGCACATGTGTTTAATATCAAGGCGATCTCCTGTGGCAGCCGCGTGCATTGACGTTAGAGGCTCGCGCTGTTTTGCGTCGCGAGGAGCGCCTTGACTTATCTCGTCTGGCACCAGGTTGCGCCACAGCCGCATCTGATGCTCTTTTGTCGGACGCCTCTTCCTCCCAATAATGCACCACATTTCTACGCAATCGTCCCAACAAAAACACAGCCGTGCATCTGATAGAGGGGCGTGTTCGGTTGCGTCTCGTTCTCTTGCTAAATCAAAAAAGTTATTAACGGGATTCTTCTTCACGGGCACGAGGCAAAAACGACAGCGAACGAACGAAGAGCGCCCACTCCAGTAGGAGCCCAAAGGAGCACGGCGACCCCGCCTTATCACGTTTTCAAGTCTGGAAAATTGTTAAATTATGGCTAAGATCTACCTAGGAAATGAACAAAAAGGGGAGAGGGGAAAAAAAAGGTTGTCGTTGGCTTTTTTTGTTCTCGGGAGTTGCCTTTCCATTTTTTCCTTTTATTTTATCACTTCAAAAAAAAAAAAAAGCAAGAAACCTGCTGGTGGCCCAGCACACGACTTTCTCCATGCACTTTTTACATAAACAAGACGCAAAGAAAGTATGTTCTTCTATTAAGCTCACTCTATTCTTTCTCCATGAAATCTCAATCATAGCATGTTAGACCTACAAGATCAGGATACATGATGCAACGAAGCAAGATCTTGCCTGAATATCCGGGAGTAGGTGTAACGTTACTACTAATTATGCATCGGTTGTTTGAGTGACAGTAGTGTAACAATGAACAATAAATAGTTTAAGTGACACGTTAACGTGAAACGCGATGTCCGTGTGCAACGTCATCGATGACGAATTTCACGTTCACGTTCATTGCCCGTAGAAGTTAAGTTTCACGTAACGTGCCTCGTACGTGTAACTCGAACGTGTGATGTTTGGATCACGTGATCAGTGTTTTCTGCTTTATAAACCATAGCCTACAACAGTGATCAGTGCTTTCTTCTATTATTGTAGGCTCTGCATTAACAGTGATATTTCAGTTAGTTCAATTAGTTCTGTAGGGCCTTAAAATAATTAAAAACACTGTATATATATATGTAAATACAGTACATTAAAATAAATAAATAAATAAATGCTTAAAGCAAGCCATGTTTCTTTAATTTAACTATTCATATTTTTATTAAATTGATGTGTAATTCGTATAAACTTTTTAATTTATTGAAATATTTTAATAATAAATGTTCAATAAAAAATATTATCATAAATAAAATCATAGATAAAATTTTAAATATCTTAAAAATATTTGTTGAAAATACTTTTTAGGACTTTTATCTTTCGAATTTTATTGTATTCCATCTTTATCGGCCTCGGTGGCTCAAGTGGTTGCATAATCGCCTCTGATGCCCGAAGACGCGGGTTCGGCCCCAGCCGAGGATGACGAAAATCCTAAGACCACGCATTTCCTTCGGAAGGGAAGTTAAGCCGTCGGTCCCGTGTAATCGTTTGCCGGCTGCACGTTAAAGAACCCTTGCGAGGCAAAATTTGCGGCCCCTATAACGCCGTTCTGAAATGTCCATAGCAGTTGAAAAGGACGTTAATACGAACCAACCAACCGTATTCCATTTTTATGGGCAATAAATGTATTATTATTATTGTTGTTAAAATTTATTGTCATAAATAAAAATAATTTTTTAATGTATAATATTATCATAAATAACTTTTTAGATTATTGAAATATACTAGAGAGTTTAAGTGACACGCTAACATGAAACGCCCGTGATGTTTTTATAAGAAGGCCTGGAAGCGAAAAAGTCACCTGACCAACTGGGTGCTAACGTAACCACCGAGAGAGAAGGCCTCCGCAATGAAACGAAATGCATTGTTACATCATCATCTTTAGGGCAATATCAATCGTATTTCTACCAATAATAAGCCTTAAATTTGCCCTATCTATGATGACGTAACAATATGTTACATTTCTTCACGGAGGCCTTCTCTCTCGATGGTCACGGTGCTAGCAACAATCCAACCTTTATTGGGATGTTAACAATCAGTGTTTTTCCTTTTGTTGGAAACAATGAAGGTTGGATTGTTGCTAGCACCAATGACGTACCGTACATACTCGATGTATAGCCGCAAAATTTATTACCAAAAAATGTCCCTGAAAAGTGAATGCGGCAATACAACGGGTCAATACAACGGTTAACTTCATACAGCTTTTTTCGATGAATAAAACGTAATTTTCGATCATTAAAATAATTTTTCATATCAATAAAATATAGTTTCGTTCAAAAAAACGTAGTTTCATATTAAAGAATAAACATTCACATCAATAAAATAATAGTTCACATCAATAGAATAGTTTTTCACTTCAATAAAATTATTTTATTGACGTGAATAATAAAATTATTTTATTTTTTGTGTGACAAGAGTGTGAATTTTGGTTTGCGGCAATACATCGGGTTAATCTATTTCCGATTTTTTGGGTCTAAAAAAGGGGAGTGCGGCAATACAACGGGAGCGGCTATACATCGAGTACATACGGTATATTAAAGATAGACTCCGAATCCAATTGTTAACTGCGGCAAAAAGTGAAGCAAATTGAACAATGACAGTTCTGGGCAGGAGTGAGCCGTGGAGTAATTAGCTGTCTGGCTGCTTTGTTTTTGAAGCTTTTGGGCCCGAGGAATAATTAATTCAAAACCATTCCTCAAACTTATTCTGCGTATAACTGACACGAAAAAGGATCAGGAATCATTTTCCACAAGCATAAATCAAAAATACGTAACTAAAATGATAGTACATAAACTGAAAGACGATCGAAACGAAATTGAAATTGAAACCATGATCGAAAAATTGTTTATAAAATATAATAAAATACTTCAAATACAAAGTAAACGAAAAGATAAACTTATCAGTCCGTGATCGGCGTGTGAAAGAATTATTAATCAGCTACTCTCATGTGTTTTGCATCATCTTTACTCACTTTCGGCCATGACAATTCTGAGCATGGAGCTTCCCAATTTGCTTCAAGTAACAACAATTGCTTCGGAGTCTATCTTTAATATACGTCATTGGCTAGCACCCAGTTGGTCAGGTGACTTTTTCGCTTCCATACCTTGTTATCTCGTAGACTTCGTTTTGTACGTGAATGACGTTGCAAGAATATCACTTCCGCATAAAAATTCACGTTAGACTTCACGGAGCTACGTGCACGACCAACACCACCTAGACATAGGGCCTGATAACGGAAACGTCATATATTATTACATCATCATTAGTCCACCATTGTTACTCCTATTTCTACCAATAATAAGTCCTGGTAGAAATGGTTATAGGTCATTTTGATCAGGTGACTTTTCAGTGCCAGAGCCTGTATTTCTCCATCTTGGATGTTAACAGTTAGTGTTTTTCCTTATGTTGGAAACAATGAAGGTTGGATTGTTGCTAGCACCCAGTTGGTCAGGTGACTTTTTCGCTTCCAGGCCTTGTTATCTCGTTGGCCTCGGGCACGACCAACACCTCCTAGAACAACTGAAAAGTCATACATTGTTACACCATCAAAAGTCGACCAAATTTAGGGTTTACTATTGGTAGAAATACGATCAACAATGGTCGAATTATGATGATGTAACAATATGTGACGTTTCAGTTGTGAGGCTTTTTTCTAGGAGGTGTTGGCACGACGCGAGTGACGTTTCCATTTCGTCATTCACGTTGCCTCTCACGGAGAAACGTGGCGAGTTCGACGTGAAACTCTACTTTCCCACGTTAGCGTTTACGCGAGTATGATTTTTTATTTCAACCTCTGAAAATGGCCAAATTGAACATCAAAAAGTCTAAATATATATATGTACAAATAAATATATATAGAAATAATTAACATATATTAATATATATAAAAACTTTGGAAATTTTATAGAAATGCCAAATCTACCTTTCCCCAAATACTGTAGTATGAGCACAGATTACCGAGTAGACAGATACGACATTAGAGGATGTGAGCGGTTGCGCCTGGTATGCCAGCGATCCTGGTGAAAAAGAGGGGAACTATGTTTCGTTGTAATGGAAATGCCATGGGAACTACGTTTCGTCTGCCTTCCTGTTTTTTGTTTTTTTGTTTGTTTTTTTTGTGAAAATTTTTACATTTTTCGCTTGCACATCTCTCAATAGTTTTAAATAAAATGTTTTTTTTTTTAAATATAACATTTTCTCTATATTTTTGGATTTTTTCCTCTGTATTTTATCAATGAAATATGAATGAAATGTGAATGAAATATTAAGTCAAGATTGATTAAAATGCATGGCAAAGGTTTAAAATACATTCTACTTATCATTGTTTTTACTATCATTTCGTTTTTTACGATTAATTTTGAAACTCAAATACACTGTTTTTCCATTGCAAAGTACACATTGTCAAGTAATTCCCCTCTTTTTCACTTGAGGGCGCGACCGTTCATCCATTGTTAAAAAGCGCACCCAATTATCCATTGTTAAAAAGAGCTTATGCAACACCTCCTAGGGTACGTTCACTTATTCGTTCGAAGTCATGCTCCGAGTCAATGTGATCACGTGATCAGAGTACTAGCGTCATGGCTCAGAGTCAACACAACGATGTAACAATCGGAGACTTTGATCTTATAATCATTTGTGTGCAGTATTGCCAATTTAGCCTTTTTTTCATGCGCTTGTCTTTTAGACATTTTTAATAAAAATTAAACAATGCACAGCAACCATCTACCATTCATTTAAAAGTCTTCAATTCTCTTCAAAAACTCTCATCATTATTCATTGGTGAATTTGTTATTATTTATTCTTATTATTTGTTATTTTATCTTCTCCATTTATAATAAACATATTATACTACTTCGTAAATTAATGTATAATGCACAAAATAATGAAAATGAGCTTTTAAATTGGACACATCCTTGCTAAATTGGTTGGTTGGTTTATTAGAATTTTTGGCGTCGACTACTAAGGTCATTTTGCGCCTTTTACACAAGTTATATCATACGCAGCCCGGGACAAACACAAACATCCATGCCCACGGCGGGATTCGAACCTACGACCAGGCGAACTCGAGAACTAGAAAGCCTATGCCCTAGCCCTCTCGGCCACCTGGCCGGCCTGCTAAATTGGCAACACTGCTTGTGAACGATTCAAGATATTTTTTCCCCTCTTCGCAACCTCCGGAGGCATTAGAAAAGCATGAGCAGTGCCCATGGCTCTTTTGGTTATTGGGAACCTTTAACATTAAGTTATTTTTTATTAACAGGAATAAACAATAACATATTTTTTATTTTTTATTATTTTTATAAAAACAAAGTTCTGGTCATAATTGTAATTTTAATTTATTATCACAGAGACTAGGGTGGCCTCATGTGTAAAGATGGAACTGAGATTGAGCATATAAAAATTAATAATTATGCTGAAGAAATTGTCTCGAATCAAATTTTCGATCAATTTAAGCTAAATTTTCGTTTGTATCGTGCCAAGCCTACAACAATGGAAGGCTAACCAATTATGGTAAGCTATGATCGTGCACTTAACCATGTTGATAGTTAAACAATGTATGCGCCAGCCGAGGCTTCCGAGATGGTATAATCTCGGAAGCCTCGCGCTAGCTTGAAGAAATAAAGTCTTCTCTTCTCTTGTTTGTGTGGTTGCCATGGCTCCTAACAAACACACTCGCAAACGTTATCTCATTGTAACAAAATTAATCATCGTTGAAGTCACAACTTTGTTGGCACTCTTCATTGTTGCGTCGTCTTTCTCATTGAATTTTTTGACTCCGATGACTCCAACTTGAAAGCAGGAGTTAAGGGAGTTAACCCGAGTCGCACTCCAAGCGAATAAAGAAACAAACCCCGAAAGACTCTAAGTGTACCCTGATGTTGGACGTCAAGGGAGTTAACTCCGAGCGAATAAAGAAACGGAATCCGAATGACTCAGAGTCACGGGAGTCACTCGGAGTGACTCCAAGTGATAAGTGAACGCACCCCTAGAAGAAAGCCAAACAACTGAAACGTCATGCATTGTTACATCATCATATTTCGACCATTGTTGATAGTATTTCCACCAATAATAATCTCTAAATTTGGTCGACTTATGATTATGTAACAATGTATGACGTTTCAGTTGTTTGGCTTTCTTTCTAGAAGGTATTGGCTTATGTCGCATCTGTCTATTCGGTAATCTGTGGTATAAGTATCGATGAAGATACCCACACATTTAGTGAAAGTGGCATCGCTGAAATCTTCACTAAATATTTTTCTCAGTTATTTGATATTTCAGGACTTGAAATTAAGAAGAATGGTCTTCAAATACTAACTTAGGAATTACGTTTGGCCTTTAACGACCGAAAAAATCAACAGGCCCGGATGGACTACCCTCATTTATTTTGAAGAGAGGCCGTGAATTAATTTTCGAATCACTTTTTATTATATTTGAGTAGTGCTTGAACAGAAGATATTTTCAAACCCTCTAGAGAAGACCGATCACGACCCCTATCTATAAAAGTGGTGATATTCATAATATCAAAAACTATCGTCTTATTTCTCTATTTTGGCTAATTTACTTGAATTTATTATGACTGGTAGACTAAGAAAAGTTATTGATCCCTGTATATATGAAAATCAACAAAGATTTTAAAAAAAGCACTCCACTGAAACTAACCTGGTTTCCTTCTTTGTAAAAATTGATCAAGCTATTGAGCAAACTACCCAAATTGATCGCATTTATGTAGATATTGATAGCTATTATGGCGTCTTTTATTTCGTATGTTTCCGAAAACTGCAAAAATTGAAGATGTTTGAAGACCAGAAACAAGTTCGGTGCCTTAAAGAACTGGAAGGATCTCAACGTCATAGAACGTTCAATACTGTTATGCATTATTGAAAAGACAATAATAAAAATTGGATTTTTTAGTGTTTAAAATCTAAATGCAATAAAGAAAAAATACATTACATCTTATATGTGCGTCATTTTATAAAAATAAAAATCTACATACAGTACTTACAGCAGTTTACGAAAATTTCCTCAAATAAGTCTTTCCTAAGTTCAGCTAACACTTGAATTGCTAAGGATGACTGAGTTAATATAGGTTACTCATAATATAGCTCTTACTTTCTCTTAATTGTTAAATGGGAGAAATTCTACAAATGTGATTGCGTATTGCCATATTGGAGGGAGGGGGGAGTTTTACGTTAATGCAAAAACTCGGTATCTCTTAATTTCATGAGAAGGAAGATTGGTCTATCTTAGGAATTGCTTTCTGAAGAGGGGTTATGGAGTTTTCATTGTATAGTGGGTGGGATAGTATTTGAAAAAGGGAAACAACACTAGGGAAACAACACTAGGGAAATAACATCACCCCTCGCAATCAGAGGGTGGGGTTTAACTAAAGAATGATCACATAGTGGACTGATTGATCGTATAAACTAGTTCTTCGATAGTCGAAGGAGAGAGCACATAAAGAAAAACAAACAGACACACGTTCTTTGGTTGAGCTTTCCTTACTGATCAGGGTACGACGAAGGGTGCACGCTACCCCGTCGAAGGGGTCAATTCAAAAGAAAAAAAATTAATACGTCAATGCGAATCATAAACAACTTGTCAAAACAAAATTTCTAGTGTATTAGTATAATAAAGATAAAGGATTTTGAAATTAAGTAAGTCAGGTTAAAGATAGTCTATTCCATAGTGGATCTTGATTCACGATCCAGTTTGTTCAGTGAAATACCGGGGTTTGCAGAATGGGACTGTTCCCGAAGGATTTTCCTCATTCGGCAGACAAAACTCGTAGAGGGGAGTCTCTTGGGAATTAATTCTAGACTTATCCTAACTGATTGGTTTCCAACGTCTTTTAATTGGATCATCAAAACAGTGGAGTGGCTGAAATTTACAACTGGTGGATCAGCTTGAATCCTTTTCCTAGGTTTCAAACAGACAAAATTCTCTGTCTACGTTAACAATTTCTCGGGGCAAAGGTTCGAGCTGATGATCAAAAGTTCAAGGTTCCCGCACGGCAAGCACGAAGGGCTATTATAGATTCAAGTGCAATAGATCTGACAGTACAAGGGGGAAACGACTTGTGGGGCCTTACCACTCAAACAGGAAAAATGAAGGAATTAGTTAGTATGAGATCTCACGCGTCCCAACCACCCCGACCATAGACCTACCATTCTCTTCCCAACACTTCGACATATAATCAACGTACGCAACACATCTCGTCACGGGAGCGACGAATACAACCCCTAAAAACTCGTACGGTCAAATTAAGGCAAGTGATTTCTAATGTAATTCTTTTCGTAGTCTTTAATTTTATTGCTTCTTTTCTTGTATTCTTTTATAACATTAAATTAAATTGCGTTCTCTCCTTTTTATCAAAATTAATTATCGAAATAGTTTCAGATTCATTTCTACTTTTCCCTTCACAGGGCTTTCAAATTCCACGTTCAATTACCGAAAACTTTAACGTATAGTTTAACAACAATGAGGGACGTACTCGGACCAGAAAACTTATTCTTCCCAGTCAAGACAATTAAGGTAGATTAAGACGGTCTAAGGCGGCCGGCCACAGACACAAATCTTCTAAGAGTCCCCCAAAACGTAATTACGGCTAGATATTACTTGAGAGATAGCGACACATGGGACATCTACGTCTTCCGTTAAGGGGTAGTTCCGTAGGGGACAAGTAGCTGACAGGAATCATCGGTACGCCGAATGGGCCTCAGAGGAGCGGCTCGGGGTCGTTTCCCAGACGATCCGGGGTTTCTCTTCGGCAGGACATTCCGGGCGAAGATCCTTGACTACTGACGAAAACGGAACAGGTCGCAGTCACTTCTACGGCTCGGAGCAACATAGAACAAAGGGCAGGGCACAGGCACGCGTCGCAGTAGGCTTCGAAGAGGCGGAACACAGGTAACTAATATCGTCTTCCAGCAGAATCGGCTTTAAAACGAAAAATCGAAGTTCGTCTCAATGTTTTCATAATTCAATTGCAAAACGTTTCTTCTCCGGTCCTAATCATAGGTAAAGTCCTAACCAATACAGGAAACACGCATGTGAAATTCCACGTCGAGAAAAGACGAATCCAATCCTTGCATTTTGGATTTGGACGCAGCAACAGTTCTCAGGGTTCAATCGATAAACTGCTGTACTGTTACATTTTCAATCGTTTCTCCGAAAATCGTCCAAAATTTACGGGCTTCAAAATCACTGATATAGGCACAATCGAAAAGACTGTTGACGTTCGAAACATGGGGTGACCAATTCCTTTGTTTTTAAAGTTCGTTAGGTTTTCCCACTTTTCTCTTCAATAGAAACCTATTCAATATTTTCACAAGACGACGATGCAAGGAAGTTACGCTCAGCATCTCTGCTGGCCATTTTATCCTTGCCAACAGAAACGAAGAGACAACTCCGAAGCAAACATAATAGTCCAACCATTTAACATCCTTTGCGAATCTCTAGGCGTCCTCCCTTACCAGTCTACCAACAAAACATTCATCCTCACGACCAATCCTGATTATTACGGACGACGAATAAATCAATTGTTCCTATCCATTGTCACCAACAATCAAAATGGTTTTTCCAACCATAACCTCCTTTATTCTTACAGACCTGTTTTACTGAATAATTTCCATTTTTGGTTTTGGCATTTCTCAATTTTGCCATGGCGCTGTTTAGCCTCCCTCTCTGATTGTTTCCAACAATGAAGGTTACATTGTTGCTTGGACTAAGATGGTCAGGTGACTTTTCAGTGACGTTAAACCAAACGATAATAGCCAAACTTTGGATAACGATTTCAAGCATTTTTTTTGAGAATTTTGAAAAATGGATAAGAAAAATTATGATTAGAATTTTGCGGAGACCAAAGCTAGGTATTTTATGACCATCTAACCTGATACAACCTGTATAAAGGAGGTGGGGACGGAGAGGATTGTTTTTAATTATGTAATAAGCATATCATTAAACAGCATACACATAGTTCCTGACTAACTTAAAACTTAGCATACGTAAATACGGACTTAATATAGTAAAATAAAAATTAAACATAAAAAAAGAAAAGATTGGGAAAATAAAGAAAATTACACTGTATATATAATTATGTTTTTTGTTCTCTAAAAATATTATAAAAACATGTATCTTGGTAAAATATTATAATAACGCCATGCTGAAGACGGCAGCTTTGCTGCCGAAATGTGCATCCATGATGATTAAAATTTTCCTGTGGATTTTCTTGATTTTTCTGGATTTTACTTACATAATACCCATAGATTTTGGTTTTTATTCTTCTTTATTGAACTTTTTACGCTATACTTTGAGGTAGATGGATTATTTTAAGTGTCGTCAGACTTACGTAAAATTCGAATTACGTAGAGAGTTCTAGAAACGATCCACGTCAGTAAGGGAGAACTGGTTGTATAAACTTTATTTTTGAGTAAATATCAAAATAGAAACTGTTTTGATTCTGTGTGCATGTTTAAACGTTCTTGTTTGTTAGATCTTATTTAGGACACTAAAATAATGAGTCATAAGAGAGTGATTCAGCTTCATCGAAATTCTGAATAGGATTTTTCTTTCATAATTTTTTTTGAAAAGTAGAACTTTTGATTTTTTTAAAAAATTCAACCGTATATAAAAACATTCATTTATTATATCAATGTAGGTCATACTATACTGTTTTAATTCATTTAAATCCATTAATATTTCGAACGACGCCCTCAGCATCCTTGATCACTGTCATGAGAAAGATGAAAATCTACAAAACGATCCAAAAATCAAAAGCTGCAGTATTAAAAAAGTGGAACAGGATTTAATTATTAGCATGTTTATTTCGTGGAAGGAGGGATGGGAAATACGCTGGTTCTATTTTTGTGAAACTGAGATTTATTGAATGGGCTCAGGACGGAAGGAAGACAAACAGACGGACTGTCAAAGACAGTGGACAAGACGCCGCTTTTTCCGTTTTAATGCGTCTGCGTTGGATGCTGGGTAATGGAAATGGCCTTCAGTTTGAAGCGAGTGAATTTGTGCTGAAAAACTTCGAGACGATTAAAGATCTCTTAAGTGCCTCTGGATGAACACGATTGCCATTTGGCAAGCCCTCTTTTTCCCACACCCACCTATCTATCCTTCTCTCTATGGGGTGGGTAGCGAGCCCCCCCTCCGACACTCGGCTAAATGCCTTCCAGAGATTTCTAATCTCTCGCCCGTTCATCACGAACCATTGAATTTCATTGTGACGAAAAGTGAAGAGTTCATTATTAGGTTTATAACAGATTATCGATTCTATTCTTGCTTTGAGGGAAAAGTGGTGTTCAATTTAATGAAGACTTAAGATAAACATTTGTTCTAATATAAATCCACAGACAAGAACGTTTTCGTAAACAAGTCGATAAACAGTCCGTGTAACACGGTGGCTGAATATTGTAAATGCCGCTGCTTTTAACTTGCCAGTAGCTGATCGTTAAACAGGATTGAAATCTTCAATAAATATCTGCAAAAGGAATTTGGGTATGAAATTAAAAATAAAAAAATAAAAAGAAAATTAGTAGGGAGTTTATAAAATTTTAATAAATTTAGAAAAATAAATTCATTCTTATGAAATCGCCATTCTTAGAAATTATTTACTTTTTTAAAATTTCATATATTTACTAACCTTGCTGTTCTACTATAATTATAAGAATCTTACGATTCATTTAATCTCGGATTTTTCTTGGAAGTTTCTATCGAATTTTCTATTTACACACTCAAATACAGAACAATTTAAAGGCAATCTGCACAGAAAACCTAGAAGATTTTTTTATTTAGTGAAATCTTTCGATACGTAGAATCGAACGAGAGAATATATCTTTCTAGGAAGCATGCTAGAGTTGGAATCGATAGTGTCAAAGATATTTAAACTATTATAGCACGATGATAACCCGGATAATAATCAAGAAAGACAGATACCATTAAAAATTGGTCACATTGGTGAAATATTACATACAGAAAATATTGAATTTATGTAGAATTAAAGAAATAACAGTCAATAATAATTAATCAAGTAAATGTAATTTACGAAAAAAAACCCACTAAAAACTTTTAACATCAAACTTATACAATCTATTAATCTTCCAAAAATTTAATAATACTGATAATATTCTAAAAGTATATAAATTTCTCTACCTCCACAATGAATTGAAATTAAAATTAAATTTAAGAAAAATTCGAAAGTCGGTTGAATTTAAGACGAAGTCATGAAGTTGATATGAATTTATGCTCTGTCCAACGAAAGATGAACTGGGCGTATCAAATTAAATTTCCAATTTCTTTTGTTAGGCATTGTCAATTTAACCTTTGCAGTTATAAAGTGTAACCATAGATCAGGCCAATAAAAAACGACAGCTAACTAATGTAGCCCAATCCAGGCCAAATCAAACCAATTTCTAACCAATGTGAAAAATCAATCCAATGTAAACTAATTCAGGTTGAAGTAAACTGAAATATATTTTTCATAAATAAAAGGCCAGAACCGTTTGTATTAATGTTTTAATTCATAGTTGAGGTAGTGAAATTTATTTCTATTTTTTAATTCTATTATTCCCCTCAACGTATTTTTGCTACAATACTAATAATAATCTTCTAAAACTCATCAAAAAATAAAATTAAAAACTTTATTTTCCACAATCAAAATCTTTATTGTAGTTGACTATTACTGCGTCGACACTAAAAACACTTGGTTAGAAGTTTTAATTCCTGAGCCCTGTTTTATTAAGTAGCGGAAGAACGGGGCACTTATCATGGAAGAAGGAGACGTCATCTCCTTCTTCCATGGCACTTATTGGTTTCACAACGTTCGGTCTGTCTGTCTGTCTGTCCTTATGTCCCTTCATGTTTTCTACATTTTTTGACGTAGAAGGTTGAAATTCGGAATGTAGCTTACCAAAGCCATGTACAACTTTACTCTTTTGCTTGTTTATATTGGTGCACCGGGGTCGGAGTTACGGGATGGGAGTTAGATAGGGCAAAAGTCTTTGATTAAAAAATTATTGGGATTAAATGGATGACCTCAGGGTTTCCGATGCTTTCCTATATCCTCCTTGGGGGGATTAATTTCTTGTTAATTTTATTTTTAAGTAGTGGAAGAATGGAGCTACTTATTGTTTTCACGATGTCCGTCTGCCTGTCTGTCCGTCCGTCCCCTTCATAATTTCCGCATTTTTTGAGGTAGAAGGTTGAAATTCGGATTGTAGTTTACTATGGGCATGTGCACCTTCACTATTTAGTTTGGTTTTGATTGGCCCACTGGGGTCAGAGTTTCTGGGGCGGAAATTACTGGGGATCAAAAGGTCTACGCGTATTTATGCATATAAAGGAATGAAATTCGGTATGTATAGTTCATCCAACAAGAGAAAAACAGGGTGTGTCACAGGAAGTTTCAGATTAGCCAATCAGAGAAAGGGGGCCTCATGCGCTTACTCACTTCTGTCTTATGTCTCATTGAAGAAGCGCTTTATAATATTACAGCAGAAGCTTTAATATTATTCAGTTGCTTTGCTTTAATTATAATTAAAAATATTGTACATTTCATAAAATTGTCTTTTAACTCAATTTTATATATATCGTTGTTCGAGATTCCCTGGGCCTTTTCTTTTTTCTTTCCAGGAGTCGAAAAGCGAGGAGAGGGGGTGGCAGCCTCGCATGAAGACGCTTCGTTTCCTTCTTGAACAATTGTGCGAACGCAAGAAAAAGAAACTTGCGTTGCCTTGGAAGTTTCTTTTATCAAAGCAGATGAGCTTTTAAAACACTATTTTCCTTTAAAGTAGCAAAATACGTTCCACACAAATCTTCCTAGCCTGACTGTGAATAGTTTTTCCTTGTTTGGCTGAAGAGTTGTTGCACGGGCGTCGCCATTACAAATTGACTTGTGGAGCCGCTGAAGGAGAGATCCCACAAAGCATTGCGGATGAGTGAGTAGTCGATATCAGACCGGAAACACACCCTGTTTTTCTCTTGTTGGACGAAGTATAGGTTCCTCTAAGCAAGATCAGCATTACTGTAAAGTTTGGGCCAAATTGTACCAATAGAGTCGGAGTTATGGGGGTGGCAATCACTTGGTCTTTAGAACTATGGCGACATATGGAGTGTCATATATCATTCGATCGAAAATGATGAGAAAGTAAAAAAAAGATAAGTTTCTTTTATATTTTCTAAATACAAGGTTCGAGAAAATCAATTTTTGATTTTAAAAAATGGGGGGTTAAAAAGTGCAGATGAAGGAATAAAAAAATAGATGAACTCAGGGCTTCCGCTACTTTCCTATACCTTCCTCGGGAGGCTTAATTTCTTGTTAGTATACAATTTATTAAGTAGCGTAAGGATGAAGCTACTTATTGGATTACCATGTCCGTCTGTCCCATTCATATGTTCTGCATTTTTGACGTAGAAGGTTGATAATTGGAATGTAGCATACTAAGGGCATGTGTTGCTTCACTATTTAGTTTGGCTTCGATTGGCCCAATGGAGTTGAGTTACAGGGGTGGAAGTTAGAGGAGTCCATCTTTCTACATGGTATCTAGTATGTAAAGGAGTGAAATTTGGTGTGCACATTCACATTCTTAGAGGGATCCGTGTTGTGGGGGTATTAGTCATGTGATCTTTAGAGCTATTAACGTTTTCAAAAGGCAACATATATCATTCGATCGGAAATGTAAGAAGCGAAAGAAGAAAGAGCCCGAGAAAATCAATGTTTTGAAAAAAAAAATGAGGATTAAAAAGTGCGGATAAAAGAGATAAAAAATAGATGAACTCGGGGCTTCCGCTACTTCGCCGACTCTTTGGGGCGATTAATTTCTTGTTTAATTTTAATAACTGAATTTTTATTGTTATTAGAATTTCAAATACAGTATATTGTATAAGTCCCTCCGGGATTTCAAAGTTCAATACATAAACGGAAAGGAAGCATGTCAGTGAAGAGAGTAAATTTCCTAATTTTTACCTCCTTACAAATATTCGATAGGTCCTCCCCTGGTGACTCGACAAATATCAGACAGACCTAAAATCTAGCTAATGCCACACTCCTTACAACATATCGCGTCGATGGTTGCGACTATTTCCGTGATTTTTTGAGGAAGTGTGGTAAAAGAGGCACGTAAAACTTATCTTATAGGCGACCCGGGAGGCCAGGCAAGAAGAGTCGAGTCCTTGTCGGACTTATAACCTACTCCACCGTATCTGTTAGAAACAAACTCGCCCCTTTCCCCCATCTGTTTGTATGCTGTTATCTTTTATACGTGGCTTTACTACTGTATGGCTAGGTTTATGCAACACTGTATATTTTATAAGATTTTTATAAAATTTACGAGAATTGTTCTTAGAAACACGTTTGGACTGCGCAGCCGCGAAGATATCGCCTACATAACGGAAAGCAGTTGTTTATATGCATTTGTCACACGCATATTAGCTGTTTGCTTCTTTCTAAGAGTTGTGATTAAGTTGGAAGATGGCGTTCATGGTAGGCAATCCGTCAAATAATAATAATCTTGCTGTTATTCAATTTTTTGCGGTTGAAGGCGTCAGCCAATGGAAATGAAAGCTGTATTCTCTTACAGGAGTGGTTGAATGGTGCAAGAAAGATTTGATGGTACGGCTTGGGGAAAAATTTGATGTTAAAAGTTTTTAATGTTTTTGGTTAATTAATCTACTTTGTTTAATTTTCACTGTGTTGAGGATTGTTGTTTTTTTTAATTCTACATCCATTTTGACTTCAACATATTTTATTGTTTAATTTTGAATTTATTGTTGCAAGCAACTTTTCTAACTTTTCAATATCGTCATCACGAGAATTGTTAGAATTGCTTTGTTTGAAGTTATACAGTTGAACCTCGATATCTCGAACCTCGATATCTCGAATCTCGATATATCGAAAACCTCGATATTTCGATTTTTTTTTTTTATTTTTTATTTCACTATTAAATCAATGTAATTTTCCCTCGTTATCTCAAAACATTTTCTCAGAAAACGTCGCTGTGTCAAATTTTGACATCGTATGCCAGCAAAATGCAAAGCATTTAAATACATTAGAAAATTAAGATTTTTTCATTATGAGAAATATTCGTACATAAACGAAGAAATTTGACATCACTTCCATTAAAGTTATACGATTCTCGTGCGTTACGAAAAAAAATTCATGAAAAAACTTTTCGATCTCCTTGGCAAGGTCTCTGTTGCGTACGAGATGATTGAGCATGCGCAGTTTGCGCGTTTCTGACGTTAGTGGCACCGCTTATACGTGGCGAAGCTCAGTACACGTACCATTTTATCTCATATAGTTGCCTATATTCTCATAGTACCTTAATTAGCCTAAAAAATCTTGATTTAACAGAAACCATCCTTATCTTAAAACCTCTTTATCTCGAATTTTTTTCTGTTTTGATATCGAGGATCGACTGTAATCAAAATTGTGAATAAGTGGATCAAATATTGAGTAAAAGTAACTGCAGCACATATTTCAAGTTATAATTTTGTAATTATTATTATTAACACACTGATTATTTTTATGAATTTTAGGATGTTTTCACTTATTTTAATATTATTTTATTGTTTGATAGGAGAGGAGAATGTTTCTTTTCGCACGACAATCGGTTGACGGTCGCGGTCAACAATCCAGTTGCTTGTCGTCTCACGTCGGATGAGTGTCCTTTGGCTGTCGTCGGCTCCTCACAACACCCACACATAAAAAAAATTCTCCTCCACCCTCTCTCTGCTCGAGTTGAAGATGTTTAGCTGATGACGACGAAGAATTCTCAAAGTTCTCTCTTAAGAAAAATATGGTTGCCTTTTCTTTTTAGGTTTTTTTTTCGCTCCCTTTACTTTTTTTTTTACCCTTTCCTCTTATTCCCTCCCTCCCACTCCCTTACTTTAATGGCTTCCCATCACCAGCTGCCCATGCGCAAAAGCCTTTGCTTTTAAGGCGTCACGTTCCTTGTAAAACAGTCTGATGGTGGGTGCCTTTCTATTTGCATGAGGAAGTGGCCCATCGTGCCGCTGATTGTTTCTTGATGGGCCTTCTCCGCCCCCCGCTCGTCTCCTCTCCTCTCCTCCTTCTCTTCCCTTCTCGCCCCTTGTCCATTGAGAGAATCTCACTCGCCGCTCTAGAAACAGATCAAGTGAAAGAAACGACGGCTACGGAGAAAGTGAGAGGATGGGGGTAGGGAGTAAGAGACTTTAAAATATACAACAACAACAACCAAGTTAAAAAAAAAAAAAAAAAAAGCACAAGAAAATCTTAAAGCTACGAAGAAAGTGGGACCCTGTCTTTGTCTTTAAGCGAAATGAAAGAGTCAATGATTCACTCGTACGATTATGAACGACCAAACAACTAGTCCATAAACAATGGCAAGTGAATGGATCATTTCTCCTCCCTGGGCCTTTTTTATAATACTTTTATTTTTTTTTTAAAGATGAGACTATTTTTTTTCCACTTTGCAGCGTTCTTTTTATTTTCACAATTCTTTGACATTTATCATTTGGTAATGAAATGAAAAATAAATGAAATTTCCAAAAATATTAATTAAAATAAAAATAATTAGTTCGAAAAAAGGGGATTTTAAATATGTTCAAATGTTTCTTTAAAAACAGCTATTTAATTAATCTTTTATTATGAAATAGAAAATAGCAATAGATACTTAAAAGATTTTAAAAAAAAACCTATTCAAATTTCACATGTTTACGTGCACTTATGAGTGTAATATAAATCCAGTCGTCCTTCGAAAAAACTGGTAATTATATGAGGGAGGATTAAAAAGTAACCTTAAAACCGTGTTGTAAGTTTGAAACATTGCGCATTTATCCCGTAAGTTGATACCACCTTTTATTCGAAATTTGACAGGTGAAAGCACGTAGTCTGACAAAGACCCGGCAGTATTGCAAAGATGGCGCCGCCGCTTGCTAGTTGATCTAAAAGATAAGCAGCATGCAATAATACGTCCTTTGAACAGTGAAGTTGAAACTCCATTAGATATTCATCAAAGAATGCAACACTGTACAGGGAAAGTCGTTTATCATTACAACAAGTGTAAAAGTGGTACAGGATATTCAAACATGGTGTAATAAGCTTGGGATCCAAGGCTGCTTGCTCTTGATGTTTGGGTACAGTGGAACGACTTGTTAGAACCGACAGACGAGTGTTAAGCAGTTTTGGTTCAGCGCATCCCATCATTAGCGAGATGCTACAGTCTAACAAAGCCTTCGCTAGATGGGTATCTACATGGGTCCGATTCAGTGGAATTTTTGAAAAAAAGTCCGACTCAGTGGAATTTTTGAAAAATAGGTCCGGAATTTTTGAAAATCGACCCCCCCAAGATAACATCCTGGCTACGGCCCTGAACTTAATCAATAAAATATAGTATGCGAAGTGATGCTAAAGCAAAAAATAAATAATGTAATTGCTGGTAGAAATCTTCATACTGACTTTCAAATATCTGTATGTATAAATCGATTTGGAAAAGATCTGAATGGCGAAGTGATGCTTACGCTTTTCTGGGACTATCTCTATATATTATTTCTCAAAGGTGTTTTTTGTGGGTATAAAATATCTCCCTTAATACTGTATCAAAATTAATGTTTGATACGCCATTTTGAATTTTTTTTTCTCTCTAATGACGAAAAGTTAGTTAATATACTTAAAATTAATATTTTCATTAAAAAATTACATTTAAAAAAAAATCATTTAAAAAAAAAGAGATTTCGCCATCTGGTGGCAATTTTAACTAAAAAATTAAATTTTATTTTCGCTGTTTCTGCCAGTTTGAAAATTAATTTTCTCTCTAATGACGAAAACTGAGATAATACATAAAATTAATGTTTTCATTAAAAAATTACATTTTAAAAATTTCATTAAAAAAAAAACTTTTATAAAAAACAAATGTCGCCATCTGGTGGCAATCTGTTTAAATTTCATTGTCGCTATGTTTTTGCAATTATCTATTTGTGATTTTTGTTTTCATAATGCCGGGCAGACCGAAAGGGAGACCTCCCGGAAGACGTTTGGGATTGTATTTACCAAAACGCTTTAAAGGGCAGGACTGTATTTACCAGAACCTGTTTTTTCACATGGACAGCTTTTTCACGAGTCCGTATGTTTAAAGATATCTTTGTATGTGTTGAAGATTCATACGGGCAAAAAGTGAACGATGATTACGCGATAACCTCCAACATTGTTTTTAAAAAGTTTTGTGAAATTAAATTTAAAAAAATAACAAACGCGTTTAAACTATACTGTATAATATGTGAAAAACATTTACAAGCAAACTGATTTTGTGACTATTTTTATTATAAAAAATTTGGAATTGAAAAAAATTTACATTTATTTATTTCAAATCATTTACTTATTTATTTATTTATTAAATTACGTCACTGTCCACAAGCGGTGCGAAGCGTATAATTTTGGAACATTATAATTTTATAATTCGCACGGGCTATCTAGTAAGGGTATAATTTTGGAACATTATATACCCAGAGAATCAACAGTGAACAGTAAGTGGCATTATGTCTTCCTTGAGAACCATTTGAAATCCTCAATAAGATCCAAGCATCGTGGTTATTCAGTACTGGTGTGTTGTTACAGCATGATGATTTTTTTTTCGGATCTCCAATTTCAATGTATCCCACATCCTCCTTATTCACCTGACCTCGCGCTGAGTGATTATGATCTTTTGAACCACTGAAGGAGGTTCCGTGGCAAGAAATTTCTGCGGACAAAGGAGTTACAACAGGGGTGCATTTCTTTTCGTTAACCAACGAATTTTTTTCTCTCCCGGAATCAAAGCTCTCGTGAAGCACTGGTGCACTGTACATGCATTACATATTAAAAACTGATTATGCATTTTCATTGGTATGTATTTGTATATTATCAATAAAAATATTTAAGGTTAGTTTGTGATTCTATCTCGTATACAGATACAGGGAAAGTCGATCTAGATATTTAAGGACGTTATTATTTAGGTCGTTGCCGATAGATTTAATCCTATAACCTACTATCCAAAAGTTAACCGTTTTCTAGATACGTGACTTTTAAATTAAAAGAAAAAAAAAAACATTTTTTAATTTCCAGGGTCCAATTTTTTGCTGTTTTTACGTAGGGGGTATGCCAGTTTATAAAAATAAATAATAAAACTCGAAACAACTTCCTATCGTTTAAAGTACCTGCTCAATAACTATTTGAATGTAGATGTTTTCACTAAGTGTTCCCAACTTTGAAGCACGTTAATTAAAAAAAGTTCTTTGGAAGTTATCCTGAAAATTATTTTAATAACTTCTACGTCTTTTTAACACCCAAAAAAGTATAATAACTATTAAGTCTGTTCTAAATAGTAGATTTTGATGAGCGCAAGTGCTAGTTTAAAATAACAAACCTTCGATAATAACCATTAGCTGATTATACTCTGTCCAATGAAAGAAAAACTGGGCGTGTCCAGTTAAATTTCCAATTTCAATTGTTAAACATTGTTGATTTTATTTAGCAACAATGTCTAACAATTGAAATTGGGAATTTAATTAGACACGCCCAGTTTTTCTTTCGTTGGACAGCGTATACTAACTGCCACCTCGAAACAATGAAAAAAGGGTCGGACGCGCATTGTTTGCGACTGGAAGATACATTGTTCATTTGCAAAACATTTTTGAATCGTCTTTAGTCTGCTCATGCGATTCGTTCGTGTGCTATACCGTGCTCTTCGTAATACAGTATTGTCCGTAAAAAACGCGACTTGGCTTGGATTTTTGGACTGTTTCATCTTCGGACTGTGTGACGTGGCGCGTATACTGGATTTTTATCTCTGCTTGTGGATTGGCTATTTATCATGGCAACGTTTACCAACGAGGAATACGTTGACATTCTAATGGTTTTTGTGAAGGAGTGTCTTCGCGTGCTCTTGATGAATACATAGCACGCTATCCTGCTCGCCGAGTACCTGATGTTAGCGCATTTGATGGAACTTATCGAAGATTACGAGAAACTGGTGCTGTTCTCAGACGAAGGACTGACATGGGAAGACCCAGAATCCATGACAGGGACGAAGACAACGAAATACGACATCTCTTTGAAGAAGACTCAACCACATCTACGAATGTTGTCGCTCGAGGGCTCGGTATTTCGCAGCGGAGGGTGTGGTTTGTAATGCACACTGCTAGGCAATACCCTTATCACTATACCCCCGTGCAAGTAATGCACGAAGACGATCCATTGCGGCAACTAGACTTCTGCAGATTTACGCTCAATGCCGATGTCGAAGATGTCTCTTTTTTTAAAAAACTTCTGCGGACAGAGGAATCAAACTTTGACAACTATGGTATTACCAATTATCATAAACAGGAAAGAGTGGGCTTCAAAACAGGAAAGCAATCCTAACAAAAAGAGACCAAGAAGGTCACAAAGAAGATTTAGTTTAAATCTGTGGATAGGAATGATTTCCAATTATTTGATTGGACCATTCTTCCTGCCAGATAATTTGATTGTCGAGGAATATGAAAATTTTCTGAGGAACAATTTACCCCTTTTGATGGTTTACCTCTTGCCTTGAGACGAAACATGTGGTTTCTACACGATGGCTGTCCAGCTCACTACAGGAGAAGTATTCGAGTGTGACTGGACGAGAATTACCCAAATAAATGGATTGGAAGGGGTGGACCCATGCCACGGCCGGCGAGGAGTTCTGATTTGACGCCAATGGAATTTTATGTGTGAGGTCATATGAAAACTTTGGTATACGACCAACCAACTGCGATTCAAAATGTAGATATCTTGAGACAGAAAATAATTAATGCAGCTGATGAAATGAGGCGGCATCTTACAACTGGGGTCGTGAAAAGAGGATTACGAAAACGAATGAAAATTTGTGTTAGAAATATGGGCGGCCATGTAGAACATGAATTCTGATTAATAAAAAATAATTTTAACGTCATGGCTTTTTTTTATTAACGTCATTTTGTCATTCTTTATTTTTAAGTAAACATTTACTCTTTGCGGTCTGGGACTGCTTTCTCTGTCATTTTGTGTTTGATTTGCCTACTTAACTGAGAGTATTATACCTTTTTGGATAGTTAAAAAGACGTAGAAGTTATTAAAATAATTTGCAGGATAACTTCCATGGAACGTTTTTTAATTAACGTGCTTCACAATTGGGAACACTTACAAGTTAGTGAAAACATCTACATTCAAATAGTTATCGAGCAGCTACTTTAAACCGATAGCAAGTTGTTTCAAGATTTATTATTTACTAGCAGAGGACCCGGCGTTGCCCGGGATAATTACGCTTGTAGGTAAACAGAACAATCTCAAAAAGCTAAATTAAACCTCCAAATTGGTTAAATAATAACTCAATCACTACAATATAGAGCGAAGGGACTATCCATTCTAAGAAAAATCCGAAAGACAGGAATTTACCTCCTCACTGAAAAAATCCATTCTAGGTGATATACCGGGAATTGATTTATTGAAAAAAAATTTTTTAAAGGCTCACAATGGATGGATCTCTCCAAGGATGCCTTCTAGTCTAAATAATTTTTTACTCACGTAATCTTACTTTAGATGTACACTTGATGTTGTTGCAATTTCCTTTCTTCTTTCGATATCTTGAAGCAAAAATTGGCCATTCATCACTTTGTGTAGTCTAGCGGTCGCCGATTCTTCTATTTACTTGCTTACCATTTGCTTAATACAGCACGGTGTTAAAGGAGTGCTTCCTCTATCGTCTTTCACTCTTTCTCAATAGTCTGCTAACTCATTATCTCCAGTTACTGATCATTTTTAAAGATTTTCAAGAAATTGTTAAGTACTAAGAATTCTCTTTTCTAAGAAAAGCCTGAATAACAGGAATTCTATGCATTGAATTCTATATTGCACAAACTTTGCCTTGCATTGTTGGTCATGAGACATATATTGTTGATCCTTGCATAGTGTTGGTGCATTGCGTGTTGACACCATTGTTGATACCTATTGTTGCACAAACTTTTATTTGCATTGTTGGTAATGAGATATTTCTCATTAATATGCCCTGCCATAACCATGAATATCGATTTTTTATCAATAATAATAATTTTTCGAAATCTGAGATAGACAGCGACCTTCCTTATGCTTTGAAGGTCATGTATGCGAAATTTTATCAAGATCGGAATAAAATGTAGATTTGTATAAAAAACAAACAAACAAACCCACAAACAAACAAACATTCTTCTTTATATATATAGAAGATAGATAGATAGATTTTTATAAACTGGCATATCCCCTACGTAAAAACAGCAAAAAATTGGACTCTAGAGTCTGAAAATTAAAAAAAAAGTTGAAATTAGAGCAAACAATGACATTTTTTTCTTTTAATTTAAAAGTCACATATCTAGAAAACGGTTAACTTTTGGATAGTAGGTTTTAGGGTCAAATCTAACGGCAACGAGCTAAATAATAACGTCCTTAAATATCTAGGTCGACTTTCCCTGTAACCCTGTATATGCAAAACTCAGATAATATAAAATTGCTTAGGAAAGATAAGTCAGGCAACCGAAAGGCCGGCCAGGTGGCCGAGAGGGCTAGGGCGTAGGCTTTCTAATTCTCGAGTCCATCTGGTCGTGGGTTCGAATCCCGCCGTGGGCATGGATGTTTGTGTTTGTCCCGGGCTGCGTACAGATATAACTCGTGTAAAAGATGCAAAATGACCTTAGTAGTCGACGCCAAAAATTCTAATAAACCAACCAATCGAAAAGCCCAGGACCAATAGGATTTTAAGGAATTTGAGGATAAAAAGGAAAGCAATGGTACTATAATGCTACCATTAAAGGCGTGCAAGTGAACCAATTTTGGCAGTCATTATTTTTATGTTATATTCATTCATGACACATCATTTCAAATTGTTTGATATATTACATCCCATATCTTAGCATGGAAAGTTTTCAATGGACCATGATGGTACCACTATACCACGTAAATTTGAACCATTTTAGACTATAATTAATTTTACGTTATATTCATTCATAACACATCATTACAAGCTGTTTGATATATAAAATGCCATAGTCTAGCATTAAAAGTTCCAATAGACCATCATGGTTCCACTAAACCAGGTATCTTTGAACCAATTTGCACTATCATTAATTTTACGTTATATTCAATCATGATTCATCATTCCAAGCTGTTTGATATATTATATGCCATAGCCCAGCATTGAAAATTTCAATAGATCCTCATGGTTCCACTAAACCACGTATCTTTGAAACAAATGGTCTATCATTAATTTTACGTTATATTCATTCATGACACATCATTCCAAGCTGTTTGCTATATTATAAGCCATTGAAAGTACTGAATGTATCCAAAGGACTATAATGGTTTCACTAAAACAGGTGTCACGGAATTCAGGATCTAAATCGGGAAATAGAAAGAATTTCACGACTCGTATAATTATTAATAATGAATTCAAGGAGAGCGTTGGGGAGCCCACCCCGGGAATAGAAAATGGATCGGCCCGGCGTCTCGCGCGAAGTGCGAGACGGAGCCACGAGAGGAAGAGGGGAGCGCGGCGGTATAGTGGCTAGAAGGGGAGACTAGAGGGAAATGTGATTCCGACGACGGCGGACGAATGTGCGAGCGCTAGCGAACTGGGTGATAGAGTTAGCCCGAAGATTCTCGCCGGACAAGGGACAGCCAAGCATGGTTCTCAGGCGGGTCTTAAAATTAACGAGCTGGAAAAGCACAGCGGAGCGAAGAGCAAACTTAATGCTAATGACCTTTGTTTTCTTGAATTAAGCCGACAACGTAGAGAAGCCGAGCGGCCGGAAAGAAGACGTGAAGGTCGGGTTCCGAATGGATATTTGTCTCAGCCTCGTCCCGTCGCAGTAGAGCGACCAGAATTCGACGGACCCAATAGTTACGATAACAACTTTTCGTTTCGTTATGCAAGTATACGTGTTTGTCTATCACCAATTAGTCTAAGGCTTTTATTGTTTGGCGTGCTGCCATTTAATGGTAACACGGGATAGCCAAGAGACATTTAGCGAGCTGAAACTTTCGTCCCAGAGAAGCTTAATGTACGGAGTGTTTCCTTACAGCTTAAGTGCTTATTTTGATACAGGTGTCGGCGACTTTGTGCCCGCGACCGGAATCAAAAAGGAAATTTAATTTTACAACTTGGATGCGTAAACTAAAATTAATTTTGTGTGTGTAGTGTATTTGTGCAGCTTCGTGGCTAATACTGCAGAGACAGTGTCTGTTACCTTTAAAGAGACATAAAATGAATATGCAGTGCCTCCAACATTAAGATTTTTCCTGTGGGAATTAATAGTCAGCTATTGCGCTGAATTAAAGGGAGTGCAAGATTGCTTGCATTGCTAATTTTATTCAAGCGACTAAGATGTCTTTGGATGCAGTCTTTTAATGGAGCATGTTGGCTTTTGATATAATATGAATGGATGGCTATAGGTGCCATAAAAATTATAGAAGATTTTCATATGGATGAAGGGGAAATTTTCAGAAGTAGTATTAAGCGACTAAAGGAGCCCGAATTGCTTATTGAGGGGCAATTGTTTACGCAGAATTTGTTGTTGCACGCATTGGCCTTAAAAGTTTATTAATGGAGGGTCTTCCTATTTTTCCGTATGGGACGTGTGAACGTTTTATGCCCGTATTGCGTATAGTAGGGCATTAAGAGTTATGTGATATTACTATAAATAATTAAAAGCAGTTGACTTGAACATTTACTATTTATTGCTTAAGATTTACTTATAGGCGAGGAAATTAGCCGCCTACAATTACTGTGACGGTTACAATACTAATATTCGTTATTTTTACATTTTTCCTTTCTAGAGCTTCAGGATATCCAGGCGGAGTGCTGCTCCTGGGTGGACCGCATCAGACGATTCAGGTTCGAGCCGAACTTCAAGGTGGATCAACTCTAGTTGTTCTCGATATTGATTTCTGCAGCAAGCGAAGTCCGCACCTGCAATCAACAGAATTAGCGTCATTTACAGCAAGAAACTTATGTAATTCATAAAGTGCTTTTCCGCATAACGGCGGCTCTAAGCAAACATTGTTTCGAGTACTAAAGGACAATTATGAATCTATTTACTTACCAGAGTGTAATTTAATCCACTTATTTAATGTTGATACCATTAATCATCTAAGCTAGTTGATTTTCCAGAGGAAATTATTTATTTGGACTATATTGTGCAATTAATCAATAAAATTTATTTACAAGTTAATTTCAAAACACACCTGATCTGTATTTTTAATTTTCTATCACGCTTCCACGTTACAACAGGTACCATTGAACCAGTTTTAACTGATTTGACCATCAAGGAAGACCAAAAACGGTTTCAATTTGCCCAACAGTACAAAAACTGGACCAATTCTGACTGGAAAAAGGTTGCCTTCTCCGATGAGTCACGATTTCTACTTCACACAAGTGACAGCCGTTGGCGGGTGAGGCGAGAAACCTCCGAGAACAAGCATCCTGCAACCGTTGTTGGACAAATCCAAGCTGGTGGCGGCAGCGTCATGGTGTGGCGAGTTTTTTCATGGCATTGTCTGGGCCTACTGATACCTGTGGAAGGCACTTTCAACCGATTCGGTTATTTATCCATAATTGCAGATCAAGTACATCCATACAGGGCGACTGTATTCCCAGAGGGGGATGGCACGTTCCAGCATGACAATGCGACGTGTTATATGGCTGCAATCGTTCGGGGATGTTTTGAGGAACACGACCAAGAGTTGCAAATACTACCCTGGCCCCCTAATTCCCCAGACCTCAAACCAATCGAGATCCTTTGGGATCACCTCGATCGTCATGTGCGTGCTATGGAAAAACCACCGCATACCCTTCAGCAGCCATCGGATGCTTTACAGTCTGCATGGCAACAGCTACCAGTAGAAACCTACCAGAATTTTATTGACTCACTCCCACGCCGTCTGGCTGCTGTCCGTGCCGCTAAAGGCGGTTATTCAGGGTATTAGCTGGTGGTCATAATAATGTGACTCGACTCTGTATGTTCCAAGACCTTTTCGAAGTGGCGCTTCTTACAGAATTCCACATAAAGCATTCTTTTAGGTTAAACTGCTTAAAAAGAGCTTAAGTCATTCTTCTCGTTATCATTTCATTATTAAGTTTTCGGAGTACTCGTCTCTCTTGTAAAGTCTCTAGGCAACGTTTCTCGCCGGATTTCCGTATCATAATCAAATATTAAGGGGAAAGGTAATTTTAACTTTCTATATAATGTATTATAGAAAATAACAACTTAGGTATATTCTCAAAGTTACATAATAATCCAATATATTGAATTAGCCTATACTGCTTAGTTAAACGAATGAAAAGATTTGGGTTCCAGTGGCTAAAAACAACTCATTACGTACCATTGGAACCCAAGACTCTTCATTCATATATTTTAACTATTAGCAGAGGACCCGGCTTTGCCCGGGATAATTACGCTTGTTAAGGAGCTGAAGGAAGACACGTGTACCTCCTTTGCCTCATCGAGAGAGACTGCCTTATCTATATCGTCTATTATCCATTTCCTGTTCATTGTTAATAATTCTTGGAAACGAATGTTCTGTCATTGCATCATCATTTTATGTTCATTGTTATAATTCTTTGAATAATTTTGTCATCTTTGAATTGCGCATTGAGACCATTGTTGATGCGAACACGACTGGCTTATTGTTGCACAAACTTTGCCTTGCATTGTTGGTCATGAGATATCTGTTGCTGGTCCGAGCGTAGTGTGAATTGCGTGTTGACACCATTGTTGATACCTATTGTTGCACAAACTTTTCCTTTCATTGTTGGTCATGATATATATATTGGTTGGTCCTTGCAGAGTGTTTGTGAATTGCGTGTTGATACCATTGCTGATACTTATTGTTGCACAAACTTTGCCTTGCATTGTTGGTCATGATACATTTCTAATTAATATGCCCTTCCATAACCATGAATATCGATTTTTTATCAATAATAATAATTTTTTCGAAATCTGAGATAGACAGTGACCTTCCTTATGCTTTGAAGGTCATGTATGCAAAATTTCATCAAGATCGGAATAAAACTGTAGATTTGCATAAGAAACAAACAAACAAACAAACAAACTCACAAACAAACAAACATCCTTCTTTATATATATAGAAAGAAAAGATTTCCTATTCGGAGTACGTTCCAGTTCACTTACTTTGTTATAATTTTTCTTATGTAAGTGACGGTCGATGTGTGCAAACTGTAATTAAGAGTTATCATACTGCCCACAAACCAAAAATATGATTTCATTAGTGCTTTATGCTAAAATTTATAAATAAAAAGGCAGAATCTTGACATTTGGAAATGCCCTAGTATTCTTAGATTATTACTGCGTTATCTCTAATTGGCCGAATTTGAGTGAGTTTCTTATGATTGCCGATCCTAAACATCGAAAGGAAGCCCTATAGCTTGACGAGGCGAAATGGGGAGGCGACCAAATGGGAGGCGACCCCGGATAACTGGAGAAGTTATCCCTAAATGATTATCTCTCATCCAACTTTCTCATTACTATGCCAAAATTCAGAACACGATCAAGACAATGATGATATTGTTCCAATTTAAATTCAAAACACTGCTCAAATCTGAATTAAGAAGCTGAGAATTCTATTTAAAAAAGCTAAAAGCCTATTCGCGTTATAACAATTTTTTTTACTGCAGGATAGTACTATAATTACAAAAATCGAACTGCAATACTAAATAAGTTGTTGTTTTTTGCAGTAATCAAATACGCGTTTTGTTAATTAATACGTATACATCATTAGCGGACTTTTCCAATATTGAACTTTCTTTGTATGCTTATTATTGGAGAAAAATGACCAAAAACAAGCCCTTATTTTGTTTTTGGCATGTACTGGTAAAAGTACGAATTAAAAAACAGTTAAAAAAATGTAGAGCACTTACCTAGTTAAATTAATT
>JAHWFO010024403.1:672081-688965 GCA_023313115.1 Rhysida immarginata
CCAAATTTCATCATCCTAGATGTTGTAGAAAGTGAGTTATTAACTTGTTGATCTTAGTGGCGGCATTTTTATTTCTGTTCATATCTCAGTTATCGTTCAAATTCCGACCCATGTTCATATGAACTTTTTTGCTTAGAATCATCCATACTAAAAGTTTGTGACGGGGTTTCAGATACACCCTGTATTGTTGAAAATATTCTTTGCTAAATAATAATTTCTTTTCTCACTTGTTTATCCTTGACTTTAGTTACTTGCTTACGATGGCCTAATTGATGACGATGCAAAGTAAAAGGTATTATATTGTCATTTAAGCCTCATTAGGTAACAATAAATGCCTTTACTGTTAAAAATCAGTATTTAAATACAATTTTTATAAACAATGTGATACAGAGGCTAAAATGAATTGTAGCTACAATAAACGTGATCTTGTTGACAAATGGTCAGGATATTTGCCCCAAACTGCTTATATCGCTTCAGTATCCTTCATTTGCTGTTTACAAAAGCTGTATTTGTAATACTGTTGTTTACAAAAGCTGTATCAATATCACATTGTTAACAAAAGCTGTATTTGAATACTGTTTTTAATGGTAATGGCATTTATTGTTTACCTTTCAAGTAATTAAATGAATAACAAAAAAATGTTTCGTTAATAAATTTTATTAAAGTTTTTTCCGATCATTTATTTATTATCTTGACCAACTGAAACACCCGACGAATTTGTCTCCGACAAATTGACCGCCCGACCAACTGACACCTCGACGAATTGACGTTCGACTAATTGACGTCCGACGAACTAACTACCCGACCAACTGACACAGTCGACGAAATGACGAACGACGAATTGACTCCGACGAATTGACGCTCGACGAACTGACCTGATACCAAATAGGTTAAATAGTTTCTTGTCTAGGATGAGTTTAGGAGGGAAAGTTTAACTATTACCACTCTCTATATCAATCCTGTTTCACTGTAGAGATCAGTAGATGAATTACACAAAAGCATGATTGGCTTTCCAACTTTCAAAGAAAATCATTCATTTGCATTTAATGAATTTAGATACTCAATCGGATATAGACGTTGATAATTGAAATTTTCACTGTCTCGAACTGTATATGCACTTAAAAGTACGAGGCCTGTCCGAGAAGTATCCGGATTGAGGCTACAAAAAAGTAGAATTCGCTATACCTTTTTCCTATCCGGATCGTGTGACGATATTTCTGCTGATGAAATTTGCAGTTGCTAAGAGTGCCGCATGCAATTGTTGTAACACGCTAAAGCAGAACGTTTTTCTTTTCTCGTCGCATGGTGAAAATGACAGAAAAGATTGAGCAACGACATTGCATCAAATTTTGTTTTAAAATCGGTAAAACCGCAACGGAGTGTTATGAATTGCTCAAACAAGCATTCGGCAATGATGTTATGAGCCGCACACAGGATTTGAGGATGTGGACGTGACAACACAAAATGCGACAGCGGATCACTAATAGGCTAACCGCTAACCTGGTGTTGTTTTGTGACCATTTGCCATCATTCACAGACTCCATATATCCCCAGTACGAAAAGAAATTCCAGGAAGATAATGCATTTGTGTTATTGGGCTCTTGGCCATCCCAAAAGGAGGCATACCGTACTTGTTTCGACCAATGGCAGCAACGCTGGGCTAAATGCGTTGCTGCAGACGGTGTGTCACAAATATTATTCTTGCGCAGTGGAACTAAGCTTACAAACTAAGAACGAAGACAGCTCTGCAGTCATATTAAACTAAATAATTTATTAATGAGAAAATTAGTAAATGAATACATGAAATCAGGTTCCCCTAAGGTCCAAAAATAAACCCAGGAAGAGAACTCCCGGTGTATCTTCTAACACGAGGAATTACACAGGAGAGATGGCAATGGCCTCTGTACAAAAATGAGATTAGTGCAATTTACAATACGGCGAATGCACGCCACAAATATACAGCTCTGCCGTACGACACTCGCAGAAAACGAGTGAACACAATATGGGTGTAATTAAGAACACCCTTACATGCCAGGTATAACTTGATAAAGTTGCGCATTAGCGCGAATAAGAATGTGGATACCAAACGGAACTGTCCGAAGTTTTCTTGGATTGACTTCGTGGCTTTTATAAGATAATGCTGCAGTACGGGACTCCTTTCCTTCTTCGCAGCGACGCCAATGCGTTTATATACAGGGACAGCAACTGCTGCTCCTCTGATAAATATAGTAGGCGCCCAAATCTTCGTGTAATAGTCCAGGTATACCCCACGGGGCAATTAACGTCCACTCGGTGTGGTCACTGGCAGTAGCTCCGTCGTCCTCTCGAAGAAAGGGCAGCAAGGCTGGTCCTGGCAAGCCAACAACAAATACGAGGTTGCCTATCCAATCCAGACAAGGCGTTGAGGAAATCTGCCAAAGAAACCGCTCACGGACTCGTTGCACTAGCCAAACTGCGCCGTAGACGTCCGAACTTGCACAAGTGGGGCGACTCCTTGCCGTACCTCGTCCGTCGCGACGTCTTCAGCGTGAGCTCCTGCTCGCGCCGGCCGTTTGACACCTTCCTTGCCTGGTCCTGAATTGGAAATATCAGTCACAATGTTATTAGTGGACGCAGCTCACAGCGGCACATTCGATTGTATCGAGTCTGAAAGTCCGTCAGTCGTCCGAACGCTCGAGTTTGCAGTCTCAGAGAAATTAGCAGCACGCCAATATAAAATAGTTTCTAGCTCCCAAGTCATTAGAGTAGAATTATAAGTCCTCGTGCTGCTTTCATACCTCGGAGCACTCTTCTTGCGTCCGACACGGGTAGCTGGCTCATTCTTTCTCCCAGATAGCCTCTTGCGCCTCTCCCTTCTCTCCAAAATTCCATCATTGCGCAATTCGTTCTTACTTCCGACCACAGGGTTTTTGTCCTGCCATCTATTGCCATAACTCCGCTTTTTAGAGGAATTAATATTACAATTAATAAGAGAAGCGGCTAGCGACACGGTAGAACATGACGAGAGTGGTAAAAGTTTGTTAAATTTAAACACGGCCTGCCAGATTGTAAAAGGCCTGTGCGAAAGTCTTTTCTGCGCTCTCCCTTCCATTTTTCGCCATGACGTCATGTTCTGCCGTGTCGCTAGCCGCCAGTTTAATAAGGCTATTGACAATAAATGGCCCCTGAGAGCTGGAATCCATAGCAGACGCCTTATTGCGCTGATGATCGCGCTTACGCGCGTCTTCGCTCAAACCTGTTGTGACACGGTGCTTATTTTGAAGGTGACTAAACATTTATGTGAGTTCGAACCGTATTTTTGTAGCCTCAATCCGGATACTTTCCGGACAGGCTTCGTACATTCAATTCTCCGCTTGTTTTATTCCAAATTAGTTGAAAAATTCGGTCAAAATCGTTGTTTTTAGGAGTCTAAATACGTTTGGTAAAATCCCAATTACAAAATTATCCAATTCAGATTAATAAGGCAAGGTTAACTTGATAATTTAACAATACTGTCAATGTTGTTGTCGGTATTACCACCAGTTGAAAGTAAACAAGAAATTAATCCTCCCGAGAAATGTATAGATCATTTATTTTTCCTCCCGAGAAAAGTAGCGGAAGGCTGAGATCATCTATTTTTGCCCTTTTATCTGCAATTTTTAACCAGCTCCAGTTTTTTAATCGAAAAATTGATTTTCTCGAATGTAGTATTTAGAAAATGAAAAAGAGCTCTATCTTCTTTCGTTTCTCATCATTTCCGATGAAATGATGTATTACATGCCATATGTTGCCATAGTTTTAAAGACCAAGTGACGCCCACTCCCACAATTCCGACCTCATTGGGACAATTTGGCCCAAACTTCCTAGTAATGTAGATCTTGCCTAGAGAATCTGCATACGGAATTTCAGTCCTTTACATACCTATACCTATTGGTCCCCTCTAACTCCTATCCCCGAAACTCCGACCCCAGTGGGCTAATCAAAACCAAACATACCCATAGTAAGTTACATTCCGAATTTCAACCTTGTATCTCAAAAAATGCGGAAATGATGAAAGGGACAGATGGACAGACGAACATTGTGAAACAAATAAGTAGCTCCATTCTTCCGCTACTTAATAATTAGCGACTTAATGTTGAGCTAGATCATTTTTGCTAAGCACAGATAGAGATAGAGTTACAAAAATTTTCCAATTATTGAAGTCTAGAAGTCAATAGGCGCATTTCGGCGATGAGATCTGAGATAACAGCGTTCGGCGAGCACTTTGTTTCTGCCGCCTGAGAAGAAAACGTGTTCGGCATGCAACGAATGTATCAGATTCTGAGCTCGGACGCTCAGCAAGCTTCTTTTTCTGACTGCTCAGAATGAACATGGCGGCACCCACAGCGATGCAAAGCTACAGTGACTACAAGTTAGAAGCGAAAGAAGAAAGTAGAAAGAAGCTAGTCACTGTAGCGAAGCTATCAAAGAAGCTAACAGAACCATATCATTGTGGCGCCCAGTGTACTCGTTCCTCCCTGGCCTTATGGAAAGTTCGTATCGAGATGGAATATCAAGCACGCTCACTTGCTCATTTGATGTTAATTTTTATTTCATGTAAACTAAAATTAGTAGATCCACCGTGTCTTCTCAATATTTGTAAAGCCTGTAAAGCAATGAATTCGAAATCTAAGCAAGGGGATGGGGTCACCTCGGCATTAAAAATTCATGATTTAGACTCCATTTTATCGATGAAGATAAAAAGATAGAGGGTCGGTCTTTCAGACTTTCTTCTTCTATTTTTGGTGATTTTAAAGGATCCAGTAATGAACTTTTTATGTTCGTTGTTTTGTTAATGCAAGCTTGCGCATGCTCAACTTTACCTGTCAGTCGGCCTGGACAAATCTTCGCAGTCTCCACGCGCAAAACTGTTCACAATCCGCGCAATTTCGGATGTGCTGCAGGACATTTTCTCCTTTTGCAGATCTGATAAATTTCTCGTCTTACCCATGACACCAAAGATTTATCTGTGTGCAGAGTACATAGAGGTCTGTTCAAAAAATAATGGAACCTTTTTTTTAGTTTTATTTAATATATAGCGTATTGATCTTTGTCTCTTTCAAAGTACTCCCCTCCTCTGTTCACACACTTGTTCCAGCAGTGTTCCCACTTTACCATGCAGTCCTGGAAAGCATCTTTTAGAATATCCTTCAATGCCAGTGACGAATTTTTCTTAATGCCATCAATGGAGTCGAAACGGCATCCTTTCAGCACTGATTTTAAGTTTGGAAACAGGAAAAAGTCGCAGGGAGCTAGGTCTGGGGAGTAGGGAGGCTGGGAGAGGATAGTCGTCTGATTTTTGGCACAAAACTGGCGAATTAACAAGGCTGAGGAGCAGGTGCATTGTCATGATGAAGGAACCATGAGTTGTCTTGCCACAACAGCGGTCTCTTTTTGCGATTCCGTGAATGTTTCCCCCAGTTTCACGCAAAATTTTATGTTGCATCGTTGCTCTCGTAAATCGGACATTGCAAATATCGCCACGAACACTGAAACACGTTGCACTCAAATTACAATAATTCGGAATCTAAACATGTGAAAACTTGTAAATAGTCCATTAAGCGGAAGGATATGACAATTGCAGTGAGGCCAGCCGCTCGTCGCTACGACGATCCGTTGCCGCATAATTAAAAAAGTTCGATTATTTTTTGAACAGACCTCGTATATTTCACATTTTATACACACACCAGGCGAGTTAGCGCCACGTGCTTTTTTTTTTAAAGTAGGAGTTGAACATAATAATGTGCTTCCACTGTGTATTATTGACCGATGTGTTAAAATTTTTGATAAAAAATAAAGATTAAAATAATTAGGAATTGGGGAGGGGGGTAAACGAATTTACCTGAGAAGTGCCACGGTTAACTATAAACTACATTGAGCGAGTTATCGCATTATCATAGAATGAAGACAGAAGTTCTGCTAAATTTACAGGGACTAATAAAATTTAGGATTATTTTTGATTTTTTTTACGATCGTCATGACAGCTTTTAAAGTTTGATTTATCGTATTTAATTACAACATTTAAAAAATGATTACAAGGAAACATAAATTAAACGTTAGACCGTGTTTACATATTCGCGTGCAGTTCTGTTGAATAATTATTTTTTGATGGTTTGGCGGGCATTGTTCAAATGAATACAAAATTTTAGAGTCTTGTATTTATTTTAAACTTAGAGATTTTTATTTATAGCGTTAATATTATCATTATCATTATCAAATAGTACATAGATTTATTATACATGGGGATACTTTTTTTAAAAAAAAATTACAATGAAAAAATAATTAAGAATAAAAATTGAACACAGGGTCTTACTCCAGGGTTCTTGTGTCTCGTCCTTCTTTTTATTCTACAACGATGAAAAGAATAATTCAAGAAAACGTTTTAACATTTAAAACGTAAATACTCTATAATTCTATCTGTTAATGACGTTAATTACCTTTTACGCTGCTTTTATTGCTTATTATTAATTATTTTCGTGCTTTTTTTTTTTTTAATCTGAAGACAAAAGTATAAACAGGTCTTTGAGTATTGAATTTCGAAACGAGATAATGAGAAAATGAAATAGTGTAAATAGTGATTAATCTTCAAAACGAACAATGACTATTGAATAAACTGATTTGCAAAGAGCCTGAACAAATAAGCCATTTTTCAGCATTCGATTAATTGATAGTTGAACGGCGAGATAACGCCATTTACAATTTGCGTTTCATTCTCCCAATGGAAGAGAGAGAGAGAGACAATCGAAGAGAAAGGAGAAAAAAAAGGGATAAATCGGGTGTCATTAGTGTGAATTGAAGCTTCATCAATTCATTCTGTTTGTTGACAGTCACTAAGAAGGTTATTGTCTCTGATGATGGTTCAATTATTGCAATAATCGATGATCACGTGAACCCAATGGTAATAAATGATTTATGGGGTCGAACGCAACGAAGGTAGACAGATCCATGGGAGCATCGTTCTCTTCGTAATGATCACTAACAATTGGTGATGCATTTCCAATCGAAATAAAAGGCTTTAATTTGCATGTTATTCACAATCTTCTTTTACAATTTCTGTCAAAATAAAAAATTCTTTCAAAAAGTACGGAAACAATTTTCATCGCGATTTCCATAGAAACGAAACAGTGTTACCTGTATAGTGAAATACGCATACTGAATAATGAATTAGAAAGATCTATTTAATATTTTATTGGAGCCCCTTTGGCTCGAATTACAGCAAAGAGTTATAAAAGTGTTGAATCACTTGTAAGTCAGTGGAAGACCAGACATTATCCTTACTTCTCTTAGCAGATTTGTTAGCTTGGTATCGTTCCAACATATCCCAAACATTCTCTACAGGGTTGAGATGTGGGCCCTGAGGCAGCCAGCGTGAATGACGGAAGTCATACTCTACTCGCTGAACCATTGCTGAACCAAACATGCGCGATAAACAGAAACATTGTCATCCATGAAGAAACCGTCACATATACGATAAAATGCGCCATTGCAGAAGGGATTTGATCGGCAACAATGTTGAGATACTATTCATGAATATCAGGGGACCAGTTCCATACTAGAACAAAAAAGGTCCATAACATGACACCACCACTAGAACCTTGAATTTCTTGATAAGACTGGATCCATTGCTTCATGGGGCTCCCGCCAAATCCTCTGCCTACTGTCGATACCCAAAAAGCGTGTATCGTGATTGATCAGACCACATAACCTTTGTCCAGTTTTCATGCGTCCAGTCACGACCTTCCAGACACCGCTGCAGAAAAAGTTTCCTATTCTTTGCAAAAATCACGGCTTTACTTATAGGCATGACCTATTTGCCTTAAAGTATTTTGAATAAAAACTTATTAAAACAAGTTTGTTTCTCGTGTGTTTCTATTTCATTGATCCGTGTGTGTAAACTTTATTCTTTATATCTACAAGGGTATTCCATTGAATAGCTTAAAAGTGCGATTAAAATTCGGCCCATTTGGCCTGTAAATTGACAATCCCAGTGTTATTTTTTCTTTGAAGATCGATTTAGAGATGTGAGTACAAGTTATAAAAATCATCTATAGCGCAACAGTATGTTAAGATGGCTTTTTAACAGTGAAAGGGTGAATCCCGTCGAAATTCACAGAAGAACGAAAGCTCACAATAATGATACATGTCTATGTCTGCAAGAAATATATGAATGGAATCCGAAACGGTATGAGTTCAGCCAGATCTTTCGGCAGGGATGGTTGAATTGATACGAGGGTCAGTCTTATGAAAACGATCGGAAGCCTGTAGCAACTAACAGAAACATCGCCAGAGCAAGATGGTAAGTTGGTAGTCCTAAGCAAGACCGCCATTGTTGTCGGCCTTGGCAAGATGGAACCATCCAAGCAATATGGAATGAGCAGTCATTCGGTTTCTGACTGTGGAAAAGCAGTCGGCAGCCGAAAGTTACTGGCGATCGAGTGGTTTTATGGGAAGAACTATCTGACTGAGTCAAAAGTTAGATTATGGTCTGCGCGACTTCGTTCTTTTTGGAGGACGGCCAGCTGCATCGTGCCATCATTCAGGCAAGGACTGCAAAGGTGAATGAGCTTCAAAATAACAGACGCATCACGAAGGATGAGGTCGCTCTTCAGACGAAAATCAGTCATGGCAGTGTCCACACAATACTCCATGGGATATTGGGCACCGTAAATTGTCTGCACAATGGGTAACGAACAGTCTCAAAGAAAACCATGAATATCTTGGCACGTTTCAAGTGGGACGTCTTAGAACATCCACCCTACAGTTCCGACCTCTCACCATGAGATTTTCATCTCTTTGACTCAATGAAATAAAGAGTATCTTGATCGGACGTAGAAGTCAAAGTTAGCGATACAAGATTGGCTTCGCTCCTACTCGACGGACTTTTAACCTCACTGGTATCCTGCGACTTGTTATTCAGTGTGTCGCCAGTGGCGAGGACTACACTTAGGTATGTCTTTTCCGTTGTCCTCAATTCCTCACCTATCGCTTTCATTTGACTGCCCCTCGTACGTAGATAAAGAAAGATATTTAAAAAAGTCCATTTTAAGTGCCTCTGAAGGCATGGATGCCTATATGTTATTATGTGTATGACAAAAAATTGGATTATGGTTTAAACGTTTGTCGCGTTACACGGGGCTCTCATATTCAATTGTTGTAGGGAAATGAAACTTTGTGAGTTTTTTCCCCTTACTATTGGTGCGCAGTTCTCTATCAAAAAGTATTTATCCGCAATAGATGTTTAAAAATGTAGCATTTTATTTCACTCATCCTTTATAAACTGGAGGCAGAGGGCATCGAAAACTGCTCTGGAAACGCTGGCTTAGATTTTAAAGCTTGATGCACAATATTTTATTTCAAATTTCTTGCGCCGCAAAGGATGAGTGAAAATAAAATTGTGAAGAAAAGAAACGTTTTAACGAAATAGAAGAGAGATGATATGCCCTTATTCTTTCCCCTGTCCCTCTCCTGCTGTCATCCGACATCATTATTTGGTGTTTCTTGTTACCATTTCCGGGGAACACGAGCAATAGCATGTGGTGGATGAATGTAAAGCAATTTGATTCCAATTTGATATCTTCTCAGCCATACGATGTAAAATGGCAGTAAAGTCGGGTTGTAAAAGAGTGTTAAGAGGATAAAAAGTTAGCCGAGCGGAATCCGAGCCAAGGGTTGCATCTACGGCAGTATCTGTGTGTGCTCTTCTGTTAGTAAATCTACACAATTAAGCTATAAAAACCAACCATTGAGACTCAGCGAGATGGACGCGTTTCAACAATCGCGCCTCTTTAAAAGACAGAACTAATTTGTATCCTTTGAACTACTTTGATTAAATATTACGAGTATAATAGCAAATTCACGAAAAAAAAACAGCCGCAAGATTTTGGCGACCAACCCTAGTATTTGCGTCATTTAATGCATTCGGATATACAGCGCAAATATTTTTGATGGCCACGGTAGCATTGTTTCCCTTGTGAAATTCATCAGCATATAATGACGAGAATGAATTTTATAGAATTTCATGTTACTCGTTTTGCTCTGCAAATCTGGAATACAAAAACACATTCAAAAGTTAAAGGATAAGAGTTAATCTCTCTCTTCTTCTTTTTTCTCTTTTCAAACCCGCTTATCCGTTAGGGTCGCGGGGGCAGCAGCCCTATGGAGGATCTCCAGCGATCGCAATATTCCGCCATCAGGCGCATGTCCTCCATGGTAATATCCAAGCGACTCGAACCCAGATAAGAGTTAATTCGTACCTTAATTTACGTTGAAAATACGTAAACACTTCAAAACTGCTCCACAAACTTAGTCCAAAAAACGTTGGTTTTATATGCCCCCCCCCCTCAATAGTACAGGGTGATTCAGTCAATTTCTGACCATTTCAGTACTATGATTTATTGACCCATTAATGTTTACAAGCTTAGCATTTCAGTATGATATTTTAGGCAGTTCGGAGTTTTTATTCCCGTGGAAAAGTCTTGATGATATGCTCAATGTGGCCACCACGAACGTTTTGAACTGGTCGCAGCAGAATGGTGAAGTTGTTCATAACTCTATCCAGGATTTCTGCATCCAAGGGTGCAGCAGTCGACGATGCTTTGTCGCTGGTCTAGGGTTCTTGGTGCTGTAGTGAACACACTGTCTTTAAGGAACCCCCAGAGATAAAAATCACATGGGTTTAGGTCAGGACTCGTAGGGGGCCAAAGAAAGCCACCCCGAATCGATCTGGAAACCTGTTTGAAATGACACGATTTCCGAATTTCTGATTGAGAAAGTCTAGCACTTCATTAGTGGTGTGAGGCCTAGCCCCATCCTGTTGAAACCATTGATGTCGAAGCGGTATACGCCTCCTTCGAAGCTCGGGGATAAAGAAGGTTTCCAACATGTTATGGTAAGCCTGTGACGTTACGGTGCCCTCAAAAAAGAACGAACAACCAATGATGCCTCTTTTGGAAATCGCGCACCAAACCATAACCTTTCGTGGATGAAGAGGTGACTTATGGATCTCATGAGGGTGCTGGGAACCCCAAAAACGAACGTTGTGTTTATTAACGTCACCTGACAGATGGAAGAAGGCCTCATCTGACACCCACAGGTTGTCCACAATGTCCTGATTGGCTTCCATTTCTGCTCCAAAGTCCACCTCAAATTGTTGTCGCTTCTGTCTTTCAGTGTCTGTTAACTCCTGATAAACATGGATCTTATACGGGAACAGGTGTAAATCCTTTCTCAAAATAGCGCCGCGTCGTGGTATACGACAGCCCTTCTTCAATAGATAGGCGGCGAACAGATTTTTTGGTAGGGGAATCGACCAACCTTGTGCGAACATTTTCGACAACTTCGGCCGTTCGAACACGAGCTTCGCTCCCGCCTTTTTTCTTGCCTTTAACACATCCAGTGGCACGAAATTGCTTGACAAAATCCATGATTGCTTGCCTGCCTGGTGCGTCTCGACACTTATACTCCTTCCGGAACTTTCTTTGCACGGTTACAGGTGATTTTGTCTCGAAATACCATTCGACAACCTTGTATTTCTGCTCTGTTGATAAAGCGGGCGCCATTTTTCAACAATACGATTTTCATGCAGCGCCGTTGCAACAATACAAACTCCAACTATTTAGAAATTCGATCTGGCGCTCATATTCTTTCAATTGTTTATCCCTAATGCATGTCATTCGAGTGAAATGGTCAGAAATTGACTGAATCACCCTGTAGTATTATAAGGGTCGTTCAATAAATAATCAGACAAGCGGCACGGCGCTGGAAACGATATTTCCATGATGAATACGCAAATCAGGCAAGGTGCCTGCCTATATAAGGTAAACACTTGTAGCCCCTATTATTTGCTTGTGTGCACCTGTTTGCAATGGAAGCGCCTGCAGTTGAGTAATGAGGCGTAATGCGGTTCTTAAGTACAGAAGGGAATGGAGCCATTGCCAGACATCAGCGAATGGTGCAAGTGATGACCCTTACACTCTTAGTCTTGCTCAAGTTAAGGAACAGAAAAGGAAATGTCGGGAAGGACAAACATCCATCCAAGATGAACTACGGTCTGGGCGATACAGAATGCAGCCATTCTAGAGGAGGTCAAAAGGATTGGAGATCTTGTTCTGGAAAGCAAACGAATAAAGATCAGTTAAATTATAACTGAAGTGTATGCGTGTGTGCACAATGGGTAGCACACTCTCAACGACGAGCAAATGGGCGATACCCGAACATTCAACCGATGGACGTTTGACCGACGGACATATGACCGAACGGATATTTAACCGACGGATGAGTGCCCGCATGGTAAAACTTTCTAAAATTAAACTGTTAGACGGACAGTTTTGCAATGTAAAATGAACAGCTCTACTGTTTTGATAGAAAAACAATTTTTTTCAATGCAATGGGCCAAAAATACTGCCCCGTAGAAAATGCCTCCCGGAGAAGACCGCTCCCCTCACCGTCGTTGCACCCCTGATAACAGAGGTATAAATATACACTACATAGATAAAATAGTTGGACACTGCATGTTTTTCAGAAAAATTGCTTTATTACTGTATTTAGTAACAGGTAGGCCCTTCTTTTGCTTGTTTTACATCGGCAACACGTCGAGATACTTTCCACAAGTTGTCTGTAAGTCTGAGCATGAATGGCTATCCATTTCTCTTGCAAGGCTGTTAGAAGAGATTGTTGCGAAGACTGGCGTGGTTTGCGTTTCGTACCCGTCTTTGCAGTAAGACATGGAGCTCGATCCTGTTGAAGCAAACAACCGTCACTTCCGTAGTATTGCCACAATGTAGGTAGGGCCGAATTGGTACCAGGTACAAGAATCAATGAGCCGAGTTCCTAACTTGGAAAAACTAACCCCACACAATGATGGACCCTCCATCGAACTTCACCGTTGGAACAACACAGTCTGGAAGAAACCGTTCTGTCGCCACACTCAAACACCTCCATCAGACTGGAAGAGTGAATACCTTAACTCATCACTCCAAAGAACAGTTTTCCATTCTTCAACGGTCCAGGAACGACGGTCGATACACCAAGCTAAACGGCGCCTCGAATTAACGAATTTGTAATCATCGGCTTGTTTACAGTGCTCTACCAACCTGCCTAAACCTGCTTCAGAGATCGAAGCGGCAGAGGAAGTGCGAAACTTCTTGCCATCTGTCATGTAAAAGTGAATGAGGTGGAAGGTAAGATAATAAGCAAAGTTGAGTTTAATTATTTTTTAATTCAAACTCATTAAAACTGCAAAATAAATGAAATACACATTAAATTCTATTACAACTGATTGCTTCAGATACATAGACAAACCAATATCATGTGATCCTTTTAACGGGAAGAAGACTGGAACCCGAAGTTTGTATTGAGGCGGGAAAACAACGAGGCAACAAGAAATGAATAAACAAGAATATAAGAGTTAGCACAATAATGTCACTTTCTCATATCATTAACTACTTTAATGAATCTATCAGTAATTCAAATTATGAAGGAAAGTCTTATTACGAAATCTACACCTGGTCGCTTCGCAACACGCGACATTCGAGCTACCGGTTGTACGCACGCTCGCACTACTTACTGCTAAAGCTGAAGAATATATATGGCAAATATTACTTCCATACACTCTGGATTACTTCCTTCCTGGGTGACGCTTGCAGAATCGAAGTTGAGCTGCGTTGGCTGTTGAGGGCCTGAATTAATATCTACGGGAGGTAACCTGCTGCACTCATCAATGTAGTTCACCTAAAAATCTTGAAGAGCGTCAGAAGGAGTTTCTGCACACCTAGATGTAGAGCGGTACCTTTGCTTCCATCGGGTGATAGCACTGATCATTAACGACCGTGATGAAACGCTCCACATCAAAGGGTCGAAGTAAAATTAGAAAAAGGGGTACCTGATTGTGACGCTGACTTAAAGCCCATAAAATCTGCCTAATTAGATTTTAACCTCGTCGTATCAAACTTCTCCTTTCCTAAGCAACTGTTATGAGAGACATTCAAATCGTCCACTACGTTTTCCTGAGTTTGCCAATACATTCGTTGATTACTGTGAAAGAGGACGAAGAATCCGTGGCTGCTTGCAGATATTCTCCGGGAAGGTTCTCGTCATGCTTCCTTCGAAAAAAAAACTGGAATTATTAAGCGTATAGAATAATTCTTGCCTCTTTGTCTTTCCACGTCGGATCCGAACTGGCATCATATCTTAATACACTGCTGGCAAAAAAAATGCAACGACGGAATGGGTGAATTTATTTGAAATTTTGCAAACATGTAGCATTGGTGGCATAAAATAAATGATTCAAATTGCAAGACAGTACATCCAGAAGAACGTTGTGCAGGGTGGCTCCCATGCCCGTCCTGGAGAAGAATTATTCCGACCAGATTTGCATGAAATCGTCAGTTTGGCATCTGCATTGTAATGGAACAGTTGACTCCATGTCTGGTGACAACAACTTCAATGCCTCACACACTCCGCCGTGCTCCTTTGCAACAACTCTCAGAATTTGATAGAGGGTTGTGGGACTTCGAGAGGCTGGATTGTCTCATCGGCGTATCATGGCACAGATCGGTCGTAAACTTTCTGTGGTGGCTCGATGTTGTCAGCAGTAGTTTACGAAAGGAACGTACCCACGTAGACCTAGTTCTGGACACCCAAGCACTACAAGACCGCCAAATCGTACGAGAAGCTTTGAGCAACCGTACGGCTTCCACAGCAGAGATAAGGGCCAGAATGGAAATTGGTAACCATTTGCTGGCTGCAGGACTGCGGGTACGGATACCTCTAGCCAGACTCCCATTTCTGCAAGAACACCGAATGGAGAGCCGAATGGAGGCGTGGTCTTTAGTGATGAGAGCAGATTTTGCCTGTGCACCAGTGATGGACGTGTACGTGTGCGGCGAAGAGCAACAAAGTGCCATCTTCCACAGTGCTTACGACACACAAATCCAACCCCTGGCGTAATGGTGTAGGGTGCGATCAGTTACAACTTGCGATCACTCTTAGTGTTTATGGATGGAACATTGAACAGCATTCGGTACGTCCAGAAGATCGTGGAACCTGTTCTTCTGCCCTTCTTGCAATAGGAAGGTAACATTTTTCCAGCAGGATAACGTCCGCCTACACATTGCCCGTGTTAGCTTGCAGGCCTTACACAATGTGGCACTACTTCCCTGCCCAACACGATCTGCAGACTTGTCGTTAATTGTCATTAATTGTGTGGGACATGATGGGACGTAACGTTCATCGTCGCTGCACATCAGCTACAGCAACTCCACAATTGCGGTAGCATGTTCAGGAGGCTTGGAACAGCCTACCCAAAGACGACATCCAGCATCTTTATGACCGCAAGCATCCAAGAGTCGAGGTCTGCATTCAAGCTCGCGGCGATTATACGACCTACTAATATGCTCCAAGAGGGGCATGGGAGCCACCTTGTATACAACTTTCTTCTGGACGTATTGTCTTGCAATATGAATCATTTTTTGTATGCCACCAATGGTACATGTGTGCAAAATTTCAAATAAATCGATCCAATCCTTCTCGGTGTTGCATTTTTTTGCCAGCAGTGTATTTGACCTTGTAGTGAAGATCTGAACATGCTCTCATTATTAGGAGCTTTAGCATAAAAGCTACATATAAGAATGCGCCCTGGGTCTGTACGTTTATCCGGCCGTCCGCCGTTTGCACGATAACTTGAAAACGGATTAACTTTTTTAAATTCTGTTTTCGGAAATATGACCATCAAAGCCTTAGCTCGGCCGTATCAACTTTTCAGAATTTTTCGTGGATCCCTTCAAGTCGAATTCATGTGTTAAAACAGTGAGTGTAAAGAATTCAAAGATACTGGCATGTCATATAACAATCGATTTTTCAAGAAGGAATATATTGTTACTTTCTGTTCATCTTTTAAGCATTATGGACATTGGCGCGCGCACGTGAAATCGCTTTGTTGACGCACGATTGCTCAAGTGCTCATAATATATAAGCTTATTATTAAGTAGCGGAAAAATGGAGCTACTTATTGGTTTTATTTTACACGCGATTTGAATCACCCTTCATCATTTCTACATTTTTTGAGGTAGAAGATTGAAATTCGGAATGTAGCTTTCTATGGGCATGTGCACCTTCACTATTCAGTTTGGTTTTGATTAGCCCACTAAGGTCGGAGTTTTGGGGGTGAAAATTAAAGGAGACCAAAAGGTCTAAGTGTATTTATGCATATAAAGGAGTGAAATTCTGTATTCAGATTCCTATAAGCAAGATTTCCATTATATGAAGAGTTTTTTTTCCCGAGGTATCCATACCTTCCCGACTCGATGGTGGAATGCATCGAAAAGATGGGGACTACATTGAAAAATAGTGTACCAACTCTGTCTGTAATAAAGGAGCTGTAAAAAATATTTCCGGTTTTCATTTGACTGACCCTCGTAAGTAGAATAAGAATGGAGTTAATTATTGGTTTTATAATGTCAGTCCGTCCCCTTCATAATTTCTACATTTTTTTTGAGGTAGAAGGTTGAAATTCGGAATGTAGCTTACTATCTGCACTATTTAACTTGGTTTTGATTGGTATACGGGGGTGAGATTCAGAGAGGATAACATATCTATGTGCTATTTAGGTGCGTAAAGATTCCTCTAGGCAAAATCTACATTACTATGAAGTTTAGGCCCAATTGTTCCAGTGGGATCGGATTTGCGGGGGTGGCAGTCACTTGGTCCTTAGAACTATGGCAACATATGGCATGTGATATATCATACGTTCGGAATTGATGAGAAAGGAAAGAAGATACGAGGTTTTTTACATTTTTTACATATTATGTTCAAGAAAATCAATTTATTGATAAAAAAATAACTTAGGGAGGTAAAAAGTGCAGATGAAGG
>JAHWFO010024403.1:689065-704946 GCA_023313115.1 Rhysida immarginata
CTCTTGCTTCTCCTTATAAGCTAAATACTCCTATTCGTTCATATGTCTATCTGAATTATGCAAGTTTAAAAGTGTTATTCTTATTGGATCGGCCGAGCTTCCTGTCGTCTGCTTACTTGTGTGTCCTTACACAACGCTCCTACCGTCGGCCCCGAGCTGCTACTCTTGGCTTGCCTCGTCTGCTTTAATGATGGGATCTTCTGTCACGTTTTGTCAGTTTCTACGGTCGTCTGGAACGTTCTTTTACTGTTGTTGCACCGTCTTGCTTCCATCTCTTGATAACATACGTTACAGTCGATTTTGGGATGTCCCGTTTGGATGCAATGCCTCGTACAGAAACATTACACAAATAGGATCCTATGACGAGTCCTCGTTGGAAATCCACAAGAGTTAAAGGATAGTTAAAGTACATGATTGGCTATTTATTATACCCATGCCCTTCCCATCATACCGTTTGGCAAACTGATTATTTGCATATTTTCAAACTTTCTGGGGTATACAAATTTTCTTTTGCCTATTTAGTGTAGTTGTTATTATCAAGAAGTTGTTATATACCGGGTGGGCAAGAAATAACGTGAGGTGTTCAGAGCTCGCTAGCGGGAATTCTATTAGGCCAAATGCAGTACATTTTGGTGTATATACTTAGTGGAACATGCAGTTTCGATTTCTGCAAAAAAAAAAAAAAATAGTATCAAAAGTCGCCATAGGGGGCGCTTATTTCAAGAAAACAATGAATACCTAATTGTCAAATGAACAAATACCGTACAAACCAACTTTAGTAACAACAATAAACAATGTTTTATTTTTAATTACAAATGTGTTTCAATAAGACCACCAGTGTGCTGTTCCAATAGCTGCATGCGGTACACGACATTTTCTACGGCAGCTCGCAGCATATCTGCATTAATTAGTCTGATATGTAACGTTATTTGATCCTTTAAGGTTGAGAGGTCAGGAACATGTGCTTGATACACAAGGCTTTTCAAATATCCCCATAACCAAAAATCACAAGGGTTGAGATCAGGCGACCTGGGTGGCCATACCATGGGAAATGCACGACTAATTATTCTGTTGTCTGAAAAACGTTCTCGCAAGATCTGCTGCACCTGACGTTCGATGTGCGGTGGCGCACCATCCTGCATAAAAATGGTAGAATCCAGACAACCCTTTTCCTACAATCGTGGTATCACAAAATTCTCCAGCATATCGGCAAACCTGGCAGAATTGACGGAACAAGTCACCGGTCCACGGGGACGGATTTCTTCAAAAAAGTACGGACCGATGATGAAAGAAGCAGTAAAGCCGCACCATACTGTTAGTTTCGGGCAATGCATAGGAGTTGGCAGACACACTTGTGGATTTGATGCAGCCCAAATACGGCAGTTGTGGGCATTGATATCACCATTCAAATAAAAATGTGCCTCATCACTCCATAAAATTTGCCATGGCCATGCATCATCCACTTCCATACGTGCTAAAAATCTCAACGAAAAGTCAGTTCGGGTACGTTCATCTCCAGGAAGCAATTGTTGAACAGGTGTGAGTTTATAGGGATAAAATGTCAATATCTTATGCAATATTTTCCTCACCGTCGAATATGGGATATCTGTTTGGCGTGCTATTGCGTGTGCACTGCTGGTACCCTGCACAATAGTCATCTCCTGTTCCACAACAGCAGTTGCAACTTCTTCAACGTGTTGCTGCCTGATTCGTTTGCGTCCCCGGCATGGTTGCACTGCTAGAGTTCCGGGAGATTCAAATCGTTCAATCATTTTCCGTAAGTTAGTTATGCTCATCGGTCCTCTTCGTAACGTTTTCAATCGCCGGAATTCACGAAGGGCAGCACTTGCATTGTCGCTCTTCTGATAAAACAACTTGACTAATAACGCCCGGTCAGGCAGAGTAAGCGTCATCGTCAGGCCATTCGTTCGTGAATGATGGGAAATCCTCATCCTTGCCTTTTATTGTTATGATTGCTCAACACGGAACGCGCTTATGCAAATGTATTCATTGTTTTCTTGAAATAAGCGCCCCCTATGGCGACTTTTGGTACTATTCTTTTTTTTACAGAAATCGAAACTGCATGTTCCATTAAGTATATACACCAAAATGTACTGCATTTGGCCTAATAGAATTCCCGCTAGCGAGCTCTGAACACCTCACGTTATTTCTTGCCCACCCGGTATAACAAAGCTTATATACTTTATGATTCAAATCCGTTTAATGCGTTTTTTGCTAACTTTAGTGAGCAAATCTTAATCCTGTTTCAGTCATTGACTATGATAGGGCAGGTATTAATAGTATCTCAGGACACTTACCAAATACAAAAAATCATGCATATATTTCCATTTCGGGCAGTGCTTATTAAAGTATTTAAAACTACAGTCTTGCTCTAATGTTCCGAGAAATGCATTCACTGTTAAGTCTCTTCAGGCGCTGGGATTTATTTATGCGGTTTGGGTCATTCAAAAGTCTTTTTTTTTAATATTTTCTTTGAAAATTATATAATTTCTCTGCAATTTAATTCTTTCAAAAATTTTAGAATATTAAATCGAAACTGCAATGTCAAATTTCAAAAAGTCTTATAATTTTAATAGATCCAAATTTGTTCGATTTGCTTTAGTCTGAAATGCTTCTTTTGGGCTTTACTTAGTTTTCTTCTGTGTTACATTGAAATGTGAAAGATTAGAAGGAGGCTCTGTTAATTTTCTTTTTCCTTTTATACTTTCTCATACTTATTGAATTGAAACAAATTCTTCTTCTCCTTCTGCTGTCTCTCTCTCTCTCTCTCTCTCTCTCTCTCTCTCTTGAATGCACTATTTCGTCTTCGGTAAGAATTTTATTTTGCAGTAAAGTAAACGGTCTTAGTTGTTGATTCTGTTGGGATGAAACTTTTCCTCTTCCCGTCGTTTGTCTTCAGTGAAGTCGAAGCCGGTCGTGCGTCCACCGTTGCTGTCTTGCGTTTGTCGCCTGATCTGGACCCAAGCGAGTGGCAAGAACCGAAAGCAGCTGATCCGTGCTTGGAGGAGACAGCAGAGAAAGAGTGAGAGGAGAAGAATGAGGAAGAGCGAGAGAGAGATTCTTCTCTTCTTACCAAATCACCGAGCCACATTTCCCCCTGGCAGCGAAGAGCCGGTCGATGTGACATATATTGACACGCTGCACGAAATTGGTTTCAATGTTACTTCCACAAGGCGAATGTTCTTCATAACAGAAAACCCTGATATCAGTCATTCCGTTTTGTTGTCCTTCTCGTTTTCCAAATACCTTCCTCTTCCCTGTTGACTCTCCAAGCGCGAGCGTCTGCGTCGACATTGACTGCACACAGGAAATCCTGAAACGAACAGCTTCGGCGCACGGAAGAACATTACCCAAAAACGCGAGTTGCCAATGTACCAGACAAAAAAAAAAAAGAGAAGAAAGACAGGGACTGAGGTGAATGGAAGGGGGGGGGGGCGGGTAAAAGGAATTCAAAATTATTTCCAGGCAAACGGATAATCTCGTCTTTCACTCAATTTCATTTCGTTTATCTGTTCTTCCTTGGCTTTCAGATTCAACCTGCAGTGGTGAAGGGAAGAACAAATGTAACAGACCGAATTTAAAACATGAAATTATTATCCATCTCGAGAGATTAACTATAATGTATTGAGTCGGTTGATTCAATTTAACTTTTATTATTCATAGAAACTAACAGCTTTTTTTGGAATTTTTTTATGGTGAGGACTCTTTTCTTGTAGGATCTCCCCCTCTTTTATCTACATTGCCTTTTGAAAAAAGACTCTCATTGCAATTTTAATTGACTTTTCACTTGAAAGCACTGTATAGGCTTTTCCGCTTATGTCAGAAAATGATTTTAACGTTACTTGTGTGAATTTGAATAATCCAAAAGAGGCTCGGTTTCGAATCACAGACTTCGCTGCGAAGAGTTTGAAAGGAATTGTGATGAACAAAGTAATAAATAAATACTGAAGATAATGTTTCAAATAAGGTGAACGTGTAAGGATGAAATAAGGAAAGAAAAATTCTGTGATCTGGATTCGAACCGGGGACCACGAATACATATAGCTCGTCGCCTCTAAGATGGCCCAGTTGGTGCCTGGTTCGAATTCAAGTCTCGAAATTTTTCATTTCGTTTTTCATTTTAACAAGTTCACCTTCTGTTGCAGCATTATCTTCGGCGTTTATTTCTTTTTTTACGAAATTACCATTCCAGTCTGTACCATAGTCTTCATAGACACTTCGAGTTATGATGCTCTCTGTGTCTCGTGTCTTCATTGACAAACTCATGAGCAGGGCATTAAACGGAATAGTTGGCTAGATATCCATGGCCTAGTTCTACTGTTACTAAGCTACAAGCCAAGAGGCTGAGGACAGTTTGCTGTACTTTCCGTTGGGGCGCTTTTTGCTGGTGCGAAGATGAACTGCTACCTGTTCTGATGAAGAATCTGATTTTTGTCCAATATTATTTTATCATTTAATCCGAATAGAATGTATCTGCGTTTTCAAAGAGTTTCCAACAAGCACGAAAATGATTTATAAAGAAGTACGTACAGTAGAACCCCGCTTAATACGTGATTTTCCTTTGGCCCCTTCCCCTTGAAAGTTATTCTGTGTAAATTCAGTCTGTTAATACGTTTTTTTTTCACTGATCCCGGATAATACGTAATTTTTGGCTCAAAAAATTAAGAAATTCATTCTAGGAATCTTAAATTATTAGCAATATGTTTGCAGAATTTTTTTAGTCATGCAATATTTGATGATGTTCCGCGAATTCTGATTAATTCCATCGGACATCAACAATGACTCACGCGTTCTTCCATAGCCACGAATTTTGATTTTTTCTATGAGGCGGCATTAAATGAGAAGGAAGTAATCCAGCAATGTCGCAAAGGAAATCGAGAAGACGCAGAAGAGGAAGATAGTGATGAAGAAGACAGAGACGTTATCGAACAGTCTGTGTCTTCAAATAGAAGTGTGTTGTAGATTTTAGACGATATTCGGTCGTACCTTCTGTACAGTGATAATGTTCCACTTAATCTTTTACACTGGCATTGTGCTTTAAAGAATATAATTTGTAACTGTTATATACAATCATGTAAACAGATTCAAATAACAGAGCTCATTCCAGAGATAAATAAAATCTTGTAAAAATTCCAAAGAGTAGCTTTAGCTGTGAAGCAGAAATACATTTATACATTTATTAACAAGAAATTAAACCCCTCGAGTAGGATAAGGCATATAGCGGACCCTGCAGTCATCTATTTTTACCCCTTTAACTGCACTATTTATCTCCCCCCAAAATTTTTAATCAAAAAATTGATTTTCTCGAACACAGTAGGTAGAAAATGTAAAGAGCTCTATCTTCTTTTCTTTCTCATCATTTCCGATCGTATGATATAACACATGCCATTTGTTGCCATAGTTCTTAAGACCAAGTGACTATTACCCACGCAACTCTCACCACACTGAAACAACTGGGCCAAAATTTCATAGTAATGAAGATCTTGCCTAGAGGAACATGGATACTGGATTTCACTCCTTTACGTACCTAAATAGCACATAGATCTTTTGTCCCCTCGGACTCCCACCCCCGTAATTCCGATCCCAGTGTACCAATCAAAACCAAACTAAATAGTGAAGGTGGACATGCCCGTATTAAGCTACTTTCCGAATTTCAACCTTCTACCTCAAAAAATGTAGAAATTATGAAGGGGACGGACGGACATTATAAAACCAACAAGTATGTCTATTCTTCCGCTACTTAATAAGCTTATAGATTATGAGCACTTGAGCAATCGTGCGTCGACAAAGCGATTTCACATGCGCTTGCCGATGTCAATAATGCTTAAAAGATGAACAGAAAATAACAATATATTCCTTCTTGACAAATCGATTGTTATAGGACATGTCATTATCTTGGTATTCTTTACAGTCACTGTTTTAGCACGTGAATTCGACTTGAAAGGGTTCACAAAAAATTCTGAAAAGTTAATACGGCCGATCTAAGACCTTGATGGTCATATTTCTGAAAACAGAATTTGAAAAAGTTAATCCGTTTTCAATTATCGTGCAAACGGCGGACGGCCGGACGGATAAACGTACAAACCAAGCGTGCATTCTTATAAGTAGCATTTTTGCTAAAGTTCCTAATAAGATGCATGCGTCTAAACTGATTTCGTAACACAGCAGTTTTGAGTTTTTCAGTAAATGGACAAATAATTTTTCAATCCTGGATAATACTTGATCCTGGATAATAAGTAGTTTTTGCTCAGTCCTTTGAAACACGTATTAACGCGTTCTCCTGTAGTTGGTTGATTTCAGTCCATTAAAGGTCTGTTATCAAAGAGCTTATCACGTTTCAAAACTGTTATCATTGGGTGGGAGAACAGTATCGGATTATTTTTAATGTTAGTGAGCTTTTCTGTTTAAATTCACCAAGCATGTGGACATAACAATTCCCAATCCATGATAAATCCAATTTGATCAGAAGACCCAAACCTTACCATTGTAAACACGCCCCAAGCTACTGCCAGCTTGCGCAGTGCCTTCCTGACAACTTAGGTCCATGACTCTTGGGGTCTGCGCCACATTCGAACCCTATCATCAGCTTACACCAACTTGAATCGTGACTCATCGAACTAAGCTGAGTGTGTTTCCAGTCATCTAAGGTTCAACGAGCCCAGGCGAGGCGCAGACCTCAAGAGGTCATGGATGTTAATTGACGTAGTGACGTGAATCTGTTACGAAGGACCATTCAGCTTAGATGTCGCTGGTATGAGCATTTAGCAGCCATGGTCGGCCACTGGATGGGAGGTAATGCCCAAAATGAGGTACTCATTCTACACCCCTGATACTGTGGATCGAGGAATGTCGTGTGCCCGCACCACTTCAGAAATGGAATGTCCCATTGTAATAGTCGAATTGACAGCACTGAAATCGCTCTGCCTATTTATACATCTTTTACGCGATGTATGCAAGCGACACTTGAAACTTTGCATATGACGTAAGACGTAATAGTGAATTATTTTACCGTAATTTAATTCAAACTAGGAATAAAGCTGCATTCATAATATATGTAAATTAAATTAAATAAGTGTTTTCTTAATAGATTTTTCTAAATGACCAAGTCAGACGATAAATCGTGTTCAAAGCGACAGTGAAACAAACTCCTGGGCAAACTCCTTCCCCTTCCCCTTTTATAAAAGTTTTGTGCTGTGTGTTTTACATTACGAAATGTATTAAACAAAAACAAACGTTTTAACATGTTAATCACTTTTTTGACGTTTTTTTCATGTGGAGAATCCAAAAAATGTCGCCTATATGAAAGTCAAGGGAACATTTTTGAACTGTATTGCAGTTTAAAAGAGTTACGTTAATTAAAATTTGAACTGTTTAATTAAGCTTCCACATCTTCTTAACAATTCCCATTGCTAGTAAAATCTTGTAAACATTCCAAAGAGGAGCTTTAGCAGTGAAGCAGAAATACATTTATACGTTTATTAAAAAGAAATTATCCCCCCCCCCCCGCCACCCGAGTAGGATAAGGCAAGTCATCTATTTCCGTCCCCTTATACGTCCGTCCCCTTCATCTGCACTTTTTACCTCTCCCCAAGTATTTTTTAATCAATAAATTGATTTTCTCGAACGTAATACCTAAAAAATGTAAACAAAACACCGTATCTTCTTTACTTTCTCATCATTTCCGAACGTATGATATATCACATGGCGTATGTTGCCATAGTTCTAAGGACCAAGTGAATGCCACCCCCGCAAATACGATCTCACTGAAACAATTGGGCCTAAATTTCATAGTAATGTAGATCTTGCCTACAGGAATCTCGATACGGGATTTTACGCCTTTACGTACCTAAATAGCACATAGATATGTTGCCCTCTCTGAATCCCATCCCCGTAATTCCGACCCCCGTATACCAATCCAAACCGAACTAAATACTGCAGATAGACATGCCCATAGTAAGCTACATTCCGAATTTCAACCTTCTACCTCAAAAAATGTAGAAATTATGACGGGGACGGACTAACATTATAAAAGCAATAAGTAGCTTCATTCTATTCTACTTACGAGGGTCAGTCAAATGAAAACCGGAAATATTTTTTTTACAGCTTTTTTATTACAGACAGAGTTGGTACACTATTTTTCAATGCAGTCCCCATCTTTTCGATGCATTTCCGCCACCGATTCGGGAAGGCATGGATACCTCGGGGGAAAAAAAATCTTCATATAATGGAGATCTTACTTATAGGAATTTGCATACCGAATTTCACTCCTTTATATGCATAAATACACCCAGACCTTTTGATCCCCTCTAATTTTAACCCCCCAAACTCCGACCTTAGTGGTCTAATCAAAACCAAACTAAATAGTGAAGGTGCACATGCCCAAAGTAAGCTACATTCCGAATTTCAACCTTCTACCTCAAAAAATGTAGAAATGATGAAGGGTGATTCAAATCGTGTGTAAAATAAAACCAATAAGTAGCTCCATTTTTCCGCTACTTAATAATAAGCTTATAGATTACGAGTACTTGAGCAATCGTATGTCGACAAAGCGATTTCACGTGCGCGCGCCGAAGTCAATAATGCTTAAAAGATGAACAGAAAGTAACAACGTATTCCTTCTTGACAAATCGATTGTTATATGACATGTCAGTATCTTTGAATTCTTTACACTCACTGTTTTAGCACGTGAATTCGACTTGAAGGGGTCCACGAAAAATTCTGAAAAGTTGATACGGTCGAGCTTTGATGGTCATATTTCTGAAAACAAAATGTGAAAAATTTCATCTGTTTTCAAGTTATCGTGCAAACGGCGGACGGACGGCCAGATAAACGTACAGACCAAAGGCGCATTCTTATAAGTAGCTTTTATGCTAAAGCTCCTAATAATTGCATCGCATCTGATAGATCTTTACTTGACGCTATAAACTGCTTCCGTAATCAATGGCTTAACATTCAAGCAAAAACACGGGCTGAATGAAAAGATAACTGTCGTTCCCATTCAAGAAACATCAACATTTGATCCATTGTTAATCACAATAAACTTTTTTTATTGTATCCTTCTTATAGTACTTGCGCACGTCACGAAATGCGCCAACGTGATTTTTATTGATTGTACATTGCATTAATATTAATTTTGATTAGGTTGAAGGGAGTTTGATTCGGTGAGCGAAAGCAAAGTATGAGAGAGAGACGGGAAGGAAATGGGAGGGTAGTGAGAATGGGGTGGTGGAAGATTTCTAAGCCCTGGGATGGATATTTTTCTCCCCTATCTCTTTTGTAATCGGTCGGAGAACACGAGCGCTGAAACAAAAGGCGCCTTTCATGGGAGTGACGTCAATGGCGAACGCTCCCTCCGTTTGTCGCGGCTCTGGCAGTGATGCACGTGTTAATGATTCATTAAACGCGCTCATAAATAAGGTTTATAGTTCACGCGGCCAACATGGGGATGATTCGTCGCACACAATGAGTCGGGGAGCCTGGGTCCGGGCTAATTACTCTCGGCGCCAAAATCGCGCCACTCCACTCAATTGGAACCAGTCACGAAGGCATTGATCGCAACGGAGGTTGGCTCTTCGGCATCAACGGCACCAAGGCAGCTCTCCCATCTCGGAATCCAGTCGAAAAATTAAAACCTCAAATATTTGCATTATGAATAGAAAACATGGCGAGAGAAGATGCACGGAACCGCGCGTTCTTAACGCGAATGCGCGCTATTCATGGCAATTGGAAAAAGAAAAAGGAAAAAAAAAAAGAGAGAATGGCACCGGCAGCGGCATCGGAGCGGCTTTTAAGAGAGAATCGAAAAACTCATCGTTCAGTCAGTTGCGAGGTAGAAAGGAGGGGGAGGGGGGCAGGAGAAGTGCTTGCGTGGGCGATTGAATGTTGTCGGTGGAACCCCCAAGCAAAACGAAAACAAATCGAACTTTAAAATTATGATGCTCAACGGTAAAAGGAAGGAGGGGGGGGGGGAACTTGGAAATTAGGAAAAGCAGTTCATTTTCAGTCCTTACAGTCATTGGATTGACGGCGCAGAGAGCATAAAATAAACGCTGGCTTTAGAATTTATTTATTTTACGTATGCAGAAGTTATTATTTTTTTATAATAGAAAGGTAAAGTGAAAGTTTTGAAACTGAAGCTCTGCTTCAATTTTTGGGAATTAAAATAAGATAAATAATGAAAGAAAAAGTTGAAGCATAGCTTCAGTTTCAGAACTTTCATGTTATTGTGAATTTTTATCTTCCTGGTGATTTAAAAAGGAGGAATTTCACTTTGACTGCTTAGCAGTCTTAAGACACTTGGAAACCGATTAGCGACCCAGTTGGTAAAGGCGAGGAGCCAGATATTCTTGGTCCCTAGTTCGAATCCAAGTCGTGGAATTTACTTTCAATTTTCATCTTAATTTAATCCGAGAGTAAGTCAAAACATGAGTTTCCCTAATTTTTACAGATGAACGGGTTCATATAGATCAAGATACAAAAAGATACACAAATAACTTTTTTTTATTTCGTCACCCAACTTTATTTTTCGACATAATCGCCGAAGTTATTCAAATATTTTGCCATAGCGTAAAATAAGGTTTTCAATTCCCTCATTAAGCTATTTCACTGGAAAATCGTATGTCCCGTAGATGTCTCTTCATTTTCTCAAACATAAGAATATCCGAAGGTGCCAAGTCAGGCATGTACGGTAGATGGGGAACATATTGCCAATGCTAGGTGTGCATTACGAGCTTTGTTGTGGCACGGGCGACACGAGACCTTACGTACAAAAGCTCCACTTTTTGCATCAAATAAAATAAGGATAGAAACCACAATTCCACAAATGAGATTTTTAATCTGGAGCCACAGATGTACATTTCGAAGACACTTTCTTCATCAGCGTGTACATTGGGAATACATTGTATATAACAATTAATAGCCAATCAGGTTAATTTTACTAAGAAAAAGGGGCCAGTCAAAGAAATACAAAATGAATATAAACTGTGATAAATTAGAGATAGTAATAAATAGCTTAATAATCTTACTTGGTATGAAAATAATTTTGTGGATTTTGTAGTTTTTCCTGTTACTAGTTTTCGGCAATCAAGTTATTTTACAAAAATTAGAAACACTAAGAATAGCAAACAAGGAAATACTAATTAAGAAAGGACATGTTTAGCAAATTGTAACCAATCATTGATAGGCATAGGACTCAAGTCATTATTAAGTAAATTTCCAGTAAATTTTTTATTACAAATTTTCATCGATTCAATGAAATACAACAAGTTCTGGTCTTTAGTAGCATGGAGCTATTCAATTAATTTTACATCAAAATTATGGCCCTGTTTTAAGACATGGTCTGTGAAGCTAGAAATACCTAATTTTCAATTTTTGATATGTACAAGAAATGTGTTCTTTAATTCTTTTTTCAAAGCTTCGAAATGTGGATCTGTAATAATAGTGTCTATAAATTGAATAAGGAATGTTATAAATTCTCGATTTTTGATCTATTGGAATAACATCTTTTGTGCCACCCAAGAATTTTATGACGGAATTTTATATGCTAATTTCAGCCCAAAATTTATATGCTATCTTCCTAAAACCTTTATTTAATTGCTGATTGAATGGTAGAACTAAATATTGCTTATTCTTTTTTTATGGTTTTTTAATGTCGTAATACGTATATTTTCAACGTTAACTTTTTGATTGAGTTTCTTTATGATACTTTCATTGGATCTATTAATTTTAGCCAAACTGTATTGTATTCTTTCCAATTCAATATTTCTACTTTCAGTAGTAATTTATGTGCTCTTCTAACTAAATGGTAGAAAGCTGGTAATTTTTGGGCAATACAATAATTTGACTCACTTTTTATAAAATTCGGGACAAAGTTATTCTTTTCTATACACATTTACCGATAGTTGATTACAGTCACGTTGGGGAAGGATAACTAAGAACGGAAGTTTGTTATCCTGTTCCTTTTCAAAAATACAGTTAATGTTAACAAAGGGTATTTAACTCATTTATATGAGTTATATAAACTGATCGACATCATAATTTTTAATACTGAAGATAACCAGAATATCACCCGTATAAAGAAACCAATAATTTGGAAATTATTTGAAAGTATTAACAGCCAAATTTGGAATTATTAAGTACCGAAAGGTGCTTTATGTTACAGTATCAGTGTGGGGAAACGTGTCTGTCCGTATGTCTGTAACTCTAACTCCTCCTAGGCTATGAAAGATTTTCAAAATCTGTTTTCGTCAGTCGATGAATATGGTTCATGGCATGAACCAATCACAAATATTATCTGAATCGGTTCATTGGCACGTGCACAAATGGTACCTCAAATTTTCCCGCCAAGCAATTTTCAATGGGAAGAATATTAAGTAATATATCAAACAAATCGTAATGACGAGATAGAAGGGATTATTCATTACTATTTTCTTCAGTCGATAAATATGGTACATGGCAGAACCACTCACAAAAATTATCTAAATCCGTTCAATAGCACGTGCACAACTGGTACCTTCACGACCCCACCAAGCAATTTTCAATGGAGAGATATATTAAATAATATATCAAACAAATAATAAACCATTAAGGAATGACATAACCAACTAAACCATTCGCGGAACTATATTTTTAAAACGCCCTATGTTAACATGAGAAGTTTCTAATGGACCATTATGATACCATTAAACCCCGTACCTTGAAACCAATTTCAACTATCATTAATTTTACGTGATATTCATTCATGACACATCATTCCAAGTTGTTTGATATATTACAAGCCATGTTTTAGCATTGAATGTTCCAATGAACCATAATTGTTCCACTAAACCAGGTTCCTTGAAACCAATTTCGACTATCGTTAATTTTACGTTATATTCATTCTTAACACATCATTCCAAGTCGTTTGATATATTACATGCCATATTTTAGCAGTGAAAGTTCCAATGAACCATAATGGTTCCACTAAACCAGGTTCCTTGAAACCAATTTGGACTATCAATAAATTTACGTTATATTCATTCATGACACATCATTCCAAGTCGTTTGATATATTACATGCCATATCTTTGAAAATTTTTGAGGGTGTCATGAAGGTACCATTAGAGCACGTGCCATTGTTTCAACCATTTTCAAAATGGTTCATTCCCGGAACCTTATTTATTAATTGGCGAAAATAGTAATTTATATCCGCTTCTATCTCGTCATTACAATTTGTGTGATATATTAATATCTCTCCATTGAAAATTGCTAGGTGGGGTCGTAAAGGTACCATTTGTGCACGTGCTATTGAACAGATTTAGATAATATTTGTGAATTATTCGTGCCATGTACCATGTTCATCCACTGACGAAAATAATTATGAATAACCGCATCTATCTCGTCATTGCGATTTGTTTGATATATTACTAAATATATCTTCTCATTGAAAATTGCTAGGCGGGAAAATAGAGGTACCATTTGTGCACGTGCCAATGAACCGATTTAGATAATATTTGTAACTGGTTCGTGCCATGAACCATATTCATCGACTGACGAAAACAGATTTTGAAAATCTTTCATAGCCTCGGAGAAGTTTGAGTTACAGACAGACAGACGGACAGACAGACACGTTTCCCAACACTCATAGCATAAAGCACCTTTCGGTACTTAATAAACCATTAAGGAATGACATTACCAAATACCGAAAGGTTAAACTAAACTATTCGCGGAACCATAATTTAAATAAATTAAAAGAGGCCTTACAGTACAACCTTTTAGTTTTAATAAAAACCATCTAGTTTCGGCTTTATTCCCGCCTTCTTTAGGGTACGAAAAAATAGGCTAGCAGCCCCTACATAATGAGACAGTGTATGATACAAAACACGATAAACGACAATGATATAATACCTGGAGAATTCTGATTGGCTGATGTAAATACGGGTGACGTCAGCCAATCAAAAGGTTACAACCAATTTTACTATCATTCCAAGTCGTTTGATATATTAAGTTTACTTTATATTCATTAAGTTTACTTTATATTCATTCATGACACATCATTCCAAGCGTTTGATATATTACATGGCATATTTTAGCATTGAAATTTTCAATGAACCATAATGGTTCCACTAAACCAGAATGGTTCCACTAAACCAGGTTCCTTGAAACCAATTTGGACTATCATTAATTTTACGTTATAATCATTCATGACACCTCATTTCAAGTCGTTTGATATATTACTTGCCATATCTTATCATTGAAAATTTTTGAGTGTGTCATAAGGGTACCATTAGAGCACGTGCAATTGTTTCGAATACAACCATTTTCAAAATGGTTCATTTCCTGAACCATATTTATCAATTTGTTTATCTCGTCAATACGATTTGTTTAATATATTACTTAATATATCTTCCCATTGAAAATTGCTTGGCGTGAAAATAGAGGTGCCATTTGTGCACGTGCCAATGGACCGATTTAGATAATATTTGTAACTGTTTCGTGCCATGAACCATATTCATCGACAAACGAAAACAGATTTTGAAAATCTTTCATAGCCTCGGAGGAGTTTGAGTTACACACAGACAGACGGACAGACGGACAGACGGACAGACGGACAGACGGACAGACGGACAGACAGACAGACAGACAGACACGTCTCCCCACACTGATAGCATAAAGCACCTTTCGGCACTTAATAATGACGAGATTGAAGCGGATATAAATTACTATTTTCGCCACTTAATGAATATGGTTCCGGGAATGAACCATTTTGAAAATGTTGAAATCGAAACAATGGCACGTGCTCTAATGGTACCCTTTTGCCACGCTCAAATATTTTCAATGCTAAAATATGGCATGTAATATATCAAACGACTTGGATTGATGTGTCATGAATGAATATAACGTAAAATTAATGATAATCCAAATTGGTTCAAGGTACGTGGTTAATGGATCATTATGGTCCATTAGAAACTTGCAATATTAACATAGGGCGGTTTAAAATATGGTTCAGCGAATGGTTTAGTTTAACCTTTCGGTACTTGGTTATGTCATTCCTTAATGATTTATTAGAAGCTTTAGCATAAAAGCTATTTATAAGAATGCGCCCTTGGTCTGTACGTTTATCCGGCCGTCCGTGCGCCGTTTGCACGATATCTTGAATACGGATTAACTTTTTCAAATTCTGTTTTCAGAAATATGACCATCAAAGTCTTAGCTCGGCCGTATCAACTTTTCAGAATTTTTCCTGGACCCCTTCAAGTCGAATTCGCGTGGTAAAACAGTGAGTGTAAAGAATTCAAAGATACTGGCATGTCATATAACAATCGATTTGATAAGAAGGAATATATTGTTACTTTCTGTTCATCTTTTAAGCATTATGGACATCGGCGCGCGCACGTGAAATCGCTTTGTCGACGCACGATTGCTTAAGTGCTCATAATCTATAACCTTATTATACACACGATTTGAATCGCCCTTCATCATTCCTACATTTTTTGAGATACAAAGTTGAAATTCGGAATGTAGCTTACTATGGGCATGTGCACCTTCACTATTTAATTTGGTTTTGATTAGCCCACTAAGGTCGGAGTTTTGAGGGAGGGGGGGATTAGAGGGGACCAAAAGCTCTAGGCGTATTTATGCATATAGAGGAGTGAAATTCGGTATGCAGATTCCTATAAGCAAGATCTCCATTATATGAAGATTTTTTTTCCCGAGGTATTCATGCCTTCCCGACTCGGTGGCGGAAATGCATGGAAAAGATGGGGACTACATTGAAAAATAGTGTACCAACTCTGTCTGTTATAAACGAGCTGTAAAAAAATATTTCCGGTTTTCATTTGACTGACCCTCGTAAGTAGAATAAGAATGGGGGGGGGGGGGGC
>JAHWFO010024403.1:705046-739327 GCA_023313115.1 Rhysida immarginata
AGAAATTTTTGCGTCGACTACTAAGGTCATTTTGCGCCTTTTACACAAGTTATATCTGTACGCAGCTCGGGACAAACACAAACATCCATGCTCACGGCAGGATTCGAACCCACGGCCAGGCGGACTCGAGAACGAATAAGAATGGAGCTAATTTTTGGTTTCCTAATGTAAGTCTGTCCCCTTCATAATTCTACCTTTTTTTTAGGTAGAAGGTTGAAATTCGGAATGTAGCTTACTATGGGCATATCCGTGTGCACTATTTTGTTCGGTTTTGATTGGTATACGGGGGTCGGAATTACGGGGGTGGGATTCAGAGAGGTCAACATATGTATGTGCTATTTAGGTACGTAAGGGCGTCAAATCCAGTATCCAGATTTCTCTAGGCAAGATCTACATTACTATGAAGTTTGGGCCCAATTGTTCCAGTGGGATCGGATTTGCGGGGGTGGCAGTCACTTGGTCCTTAGAACTATGGCAACATATGGCATGTGATATATCATACGTTCGGAAATGATGAGAAAGGAAAGAAGATACGAAGTTTTTTACATTTTTTACATATTACGTTCGAGAAAATTAATTTATTAATTTGGGGAGAGGTAAAAGTGCAGATGAAGGGGTAAAAATAGATGACTTGCCTTATCCTACTCGGGAGGCGGGGGGGGGGTATTAATTTCTTTTTAATAAACGTATATATTTATTTCTGCTTCACTGCTAAAGCTCCTCCTTGGAATGTTTACAAGATTTTATTAAGTACCGAAAGGTGCTTTATGCTATCTGTGTGGGGAAACGTGTCTGTCTGTCTGTCTGTAATTCAAACTCCTCCGAGGCTATGAAAGATTTTAAAAATCTGTTTTCGTCAGTCCATGAATATGGTTCATGGCACGAACTAATCACAAATATTATCTAAATCGGTTCATTGGCACGTACACAAATGGTACCTCTATTTTCATGCCAAGCATTTTTCAATGGGAAGATATATTAAGTAATATTTCAAACAAATCGTAACGACGAGATAGAAGCGGATATAAATTACTATTTTCGCCAATTAATAAATATAGTCCCGGGAAAGAACCATTTGAAAATGGTTGAAATCGACACAATGGCACGTGCTCTAATGGTACCCTTATGACACCCTCAAAAATTTTCAATCATAAGATATGGCATGTAATATATCAAACGACTTGGAATGATAATATGAACTAATATAACGTAAAATTAATGATAGTCCAAATTGGTTTCAAGGAACCTGGTTTAGTGGAACCATTATGGTTCATTGGAACTTTCAATGCTAAAATATGGCATGTAATATATCAAACGACTTAGAATGAGGTGTCATAAATGAATATAACGTAAAATTAATGATAGTTCAAATTGGTTTTAAGGAACCTGGATTAGTGGAACCATTATGGTTCATTGGAACTTTCAATGCTAAAATATGGCATGTAATATATCAAACGACTTGGAATGAGGTGACATGAATGAATATGACATAAAATTAATGATAGTCGAAATTGGTTCAAAGGTTCGTGATGTAATAGTATCTTTATGGTCAATTAGAAACTTAAAATTTTATCACAGGGCTGTTTAAAAATATACAGTAGTTCCGAAATGAAACAATAACTAGTTGCAAAATTTAAAGTATAGAAATCGCTTTCTATTGAGTTACCTGTCAGTAAAGCATTGCTATCAACGCACGATATATACGAAAGTTTTTACTGCAAATGGTTTTTGTTTTAATTATTATAGAAATGCGTAAAAGAGACTGTGCTTGTAGTATTTAACTAATAATGTTCCGTTATTGACATATTGAATGTTCCGTTAGGTTTTTTCCTTAAACCCTATTGTTGTTGTTTGTCAAACCCAGTGCTTTCCTTTTGTTGTTCGTAATTTGGCCCCAGGGACGGACTGTCCGTGTTAGCTTGCAGGCCTTACAGCATGTGGCACTACTTCCCTGGCCAACACGATCTCCAGACTTGTCGTTAATTAAGCAATGCTGAGACTTAATTAAGCAATGCTGTGGGGACATGCTGAGACGTAACGTTCATCGTCGCTGCAACAATTCCACAATTACGCCAGCATGTTCAGGAGGGTTGGAACAACCTACCCCAAGATGACATCCAGCATCTTTATGACCGTATGCATGCAAAGGTTGAGGCCTGCATTCAAGGCCTGCTAATGTGGTCTATTGGGGCCAGGGAGCCACCCTGTACAACGTTCTTCTGGACGTATTGTCTTGCAATTTGAATCATTTATTGTATGCCACCAACGCTACAAATAAATCGACCCATTCCTTCTAGGTGTTGATTTTTTTTTTGCCAGCCCTGTAATTTTCTACATTATATCTCAGTTGATTTTTGCACAAAATTTTGAAGTCTGACATATCTTGTTAATTCATCTGAGATTGATTTTGGATAATAGAGGCAATGGTGGCTTTTACTCAGGCTTTAAATCTTATTGTAAATTTGAAGTCCTTTTCTAGCAAATTAATTTGATCAGGATCTAATATTTGGTAGATCTATTGATGACAATATGTTCAAGTTTTACTGATTTTTAGTCATGCTTATGGGACTTACAAATAACAATTTTTTTCTAATTTGCATTTTAGTTTTAATTGGGACTTAATTATGATAAAATTGATAATAAATATAAAAAATTAGTTAAGGCATCGTTATCCAACGATATAAGGGTTTAGCATCAAAATATTACGAGCAGTAGCGGCTCGTGATTATAATAAGTGGAGGGGTACAAATACAAAATTTCAGGTTTTTAGGCCTTTTCGTACAAAAGTTATAGCTTGATTTGTTCGCGGCCCCTGCCGAGGCCTCAGAGGACTATATTAATTTAGTGTGTAATCGCTAAAATTTTAAGTAGCACATTAAACACATTATAAATATAAAACATTTCAAGTTTCTGGACTTCTGGTTTTAAATTTATAGCTTGATTTAAGATTGAGGCCGCATGGCCCCTGCCAAGAGACTTATATAATTTTTTAATATATATTAGCTAAATTTTTAAATACCACACTATGATTAAACAAAATTTCAGGTCCCTAGGCCTTTCCGTTCAAACTTTATAGCTTCAATTGTATTTGAGGCCGCCAGGGCCCTGAGGCCTATACCAGTTTTAACGCACTGTAAAAATATAAAACTTCAAGTTCTTAGGCCTTTTTATTATTCAAAAGTTAGAGCTTATTTTTGATTTGGGCTGCAGGGCCCCTGTCGAGACCCTAGAGTCTTATACCAGTTTTTCGTGTATATTAGCTAAATTTTTTAGTAAACTACTATAAGTATATAAATTTTCAGATTTCTAAGCCTTTTCGTTCAAACATTATAGTTCTGTTTGTATTTAGGGCCTCTGCCAGGGCACCAGAGGACTATATAAGTTTTAGTGTATAAGAGCTAAAATTTTAAGTTACACACCATAAATATGCAAGAATTCAGGTTTCTGGACTTCCGATTCAAAATACGAGACCCAAGAGCCTTATACCAGTTTTTAGTGTATATTAGCTAAATATTTAAGTAATTTTTAAGTAATTTTTAAGTAATTTTTAAGTAATTTTCTGTAAGTAAACAAAATTTCAGGTTTTTAGACCTTTCCGTTCAAAAGTTATAACTTGATTTGTATTTGAGGCCTCGGGGTCTTCTGGCGGGCCCCATAAACCTACATCACATTTCTTGTATATTTGCTATACCTTTTTAGTGCCGCACTATAAATATGCAAAATTTCAGGTTCCTAGGTCGTTCCGTTCAAATGTTATAGTTTCAATTGTATTTGGGGGCTCGGGACCTCTGGCGGGGCCCTAGAGGCTTATATCACTTTTCTTGTATATTGGTTTTATTTTTTTAGAACCGCACTACAAATTTACGAAATTTCAGGATTTGTTCAAAAGATAAAAAAGGAACCATGAAATTCATACAAGTGGCCCCTGAGGGGCCCCGGGCCACCCTAGATGATTCGCTATATTTTTCGCGCCGTCCTCTGTATAGAGCCTACGTAAGTAGAAAATTTCAAGCCTCTAGGTCAATCCTTTCAAAAGTTATGGCGTGTGACAAACACATTGCATACATATAGGGTGGTTATAATTAATATGACACCATTTAGACCCTTCTAGCGGCCGTTCTGGTAATCATATTTTGACGAAACTTGAGATATATGTTATACAGACCAGGGGGAAGAGAATTTTGCAATAAAAAATTACTTCACATTTTGACCGCTACGTCAAAATATGGCGAATGAATAATAACAAAAACAAGTTAGAAGCAGAGAAATTTATAAAATCAGAGCATTTGTTCAATGTTTATTCCATTTGTGTCAATGACATGTTCAAAGCGCATTATTGCATGTTCCACAGTAGAGCGAAGGGTTTCCTGAGGAATCGCAGTGATATGGCGTGTTATGCTTGCTTTCAATTCAGGGACAGTCCGTATTCTTCCTCCATAGACATTATCTTTCAAATATCCCCACAACCAGAAGTCACAAGGGTTTAAGTCCGGTGAACGAGAGGCCATCATCAGTTGGAAAAGTTCTCGAAATCACCCGATCATCTCCAAAATGAGCATGAAGCAGTTCCTTCACTTGTCGTGCAATGTGGGGTGTTCCACCATCTTGCATATACAATTTTTATTGATTTAAATTTTTTAAAATTATTTATTTAAATAACGACTTTGAACTATTATATTTATCTTATAATTACTTTCCTTGTCTATATTTAGTAATGCTATATTTATTCTTTTTATACTGTATTTATTTTTTATACTGTATCATTGTATTATTTTTATTATTGTAAGCTGTTATTGGGCTGTCATAGCCCGTTGCTTGCAAAGTAACAAATAAACAAATAAACATTGTCTTTCTTGTAAAGCAGGAATGACTTTCTGCTGCAGAAGTTCGCAGTAACGAGCACCAGTGATTAAACATCTTTTAGTGCCTTGAGGAGTGTTCTCTTCAAAGAAAAAGGGGCCAAGAATGAAATGTGAAGTGAATCCGCACCACACAGTCACGTAATCAGAGTGCAAAAGCTTTTCATGCACAACCATCGACTTTTCAGTACCCCAGATGCGACAGTTTTGAGCATTCACTGCTCCGTCTAGTGTGAAATGCGCTTCATCTGACCACAAAATGTTCCATGGCCATGCATTATCGACAGAAACTGGCAAGCAAAATCAGTGCGTTTTTCCGGATCTTCATGAAGCAACTTTTGAACCACCTGGATCTTGTATGGATACCACTTTAAAATGGAACGCAAAACTTTTTGTACGTAGACCACGGAATAGACAAATCACGTGATACGGCTCGAGCACTTGCTGAAGGAATATTGGGAACTTGAAGCACTCTCCACTACAGCAGCAGCACAGTCTCATTTGCAATTCGTTTCCGTCCTCTCCCTGGCAGCACACCCAACTCACCAGTTTCTTCAAATTTCTTAATCATGTTTTTTAAACCATTAATGGACATTGGCCCATTCGCAAGTTTTTCAAACGTCGATATTCTCTTAGTGCAGCAGAAGCATTATTGCAGTTCTGGTAAAACAACTTCACCAATAAAGCTCGATCCTTTTTATCTAAAGCCATCGTGAAGAATGACTTTACATTTAATTTCAGTGCCATTTTAAAGCTTTTCTAATTTTATATGTCATTTGCATAACGTCTCTGATTGAGTAAAAAATTCTCAGATAGTTTCTTACATGACCAGCGGTCAAAATGTGAAGTAATTTTTTTATTGCAAAATTCTTTTCCCCATGGTCTGTATAACATACAGGGTCTTTATAATTAAAGTTACATTTTGACATGGCCATAAAAAATAAACTACTGGACCAAAAGCTATAATACTTGGTAATATTATACAAGAGGACATGGGAAGTTCATACCTGCCAAAAAAAACATTAGTTCAAAAGGTCACCACCAGCATGGAATGGGGCTCTATGCAATATTCGTATACGAAGTTAGACCCGAAGACACAGGTTAGCAAGTCTTTAATCGTTACTAAAATTAGTTACATGACTAAAATTGTTTTTAATAACGATTAAAGACTTGTTAACCTGTGTCTTCGTGTCTAATTTCGTATACGAATATTGCAAAGAGCGCCATTCCATGCTGGTAGTGACCTTTTGAACTAATTTTTTTTTTTTGGTGGGTATGAACTTCCCATGCCCTCTTGTATAATATTACCAAGTATTATAGCTTTTGGTCCAGTAGTATTTTTTATGGCCATGTCAAAATGTAACTTTAATTATAAAGACCCTGTATATCTCAAGTTTCGTCAAAATCTGATTACCAGAACGGCCGCTAGAAGGGTCACTTTAATTATAACCACCCTGTACATACATACATCTGTACCGTCGTTAATAGGATTTCAGATGCTAAAACTCTAAAAATTAAAACGCAAATTAGAAAAAAAAAATGGTATTTTTATTTTATTTTCACCCGTTCCCCCGGCAAAAAAATAGGGAAACTTTTTTTTTTTTTTTTTTTACTTACCTTCGCAGAAATTCAATGTAGTTTAATTCATTAATTGGGGCGATTTTTTTTTGAAAATTAGACCCTCCGCCCCGTCAAAATTTTTTCGAAAGTAGAACTAATAAAAATATTTGCATCTTTATATAAACCAATTCATTTCCAATATATGATCTATATGATCAAAAGTTTCCGGAAACCTGTAATTTTACACTGCAGTCATGATTTCACGAAAATGAGTATGGTTAGGTTCCAAATTTCTACGTATGATATTCATTAAAAGTTATTTCGCGGAAGCACGTTCGTGTATCGAAAGTCTTAAGGCGTAAACGGTAAGTCAGCTGGTGGGTTTAGTATTAAATGCTTACTATCAAAATTAATTTCACTTTTGCTATAAGCTGCAGTGGATTTTCCTATACGTACAAATAACCATTATATAAATTCATTTATGTACAAAAATACATGTCACATAGTTGGTTTTACTTTCGCTGCAGTTTTGCAGCAGGTTGTCCTTGTTTTATCACAGACAAAACATGTTCATAGGATCCTAAAAAGAAAGTTTAAATTTCGATTAATTCTTGATCTTTGTTTTTGAATAGAAATAATAATAATAAAATTCATTAAGCAATCTTTATAGAATTAAAATATAAGCGAATATTTAGTATTCTTTAGCTTGCGTGCCTTTTTAAAGGTCATTGGCAATGAGTTTGAATTCTAGCATAAGCACATTTTGCCATGACGAATCAAAATTAAGAACAATCCGGGGATTGTCTGATCTCTGCATTTATCAACCACCCGGGGGGTCTCGTTGCGAGGAAGTCTATAGCAAGGCTGAAGACAGGGCCGAGGTTTTGAAGAGGTGGGAACTCCGCATTTCGAAGGCAACACGTTTTTCATTGTAGAATGGATAGGGTCAAGCAAGATCTAACGTGATTTTGCTCCGGAGAAGGCGAGCGCACACCTGTTGAAACTAGGAGGGTTTTTTTTGGAATGGACCTCTAGAAATAACTCGTTCATTTCACAAGTAGCTCAGTTTTTGTGATTGATAGCCTAGGGAATAATACAAACCAAAAATGCTGAAAAATTTCAAAAATGACAGCGGGTAACATTGTAATTCCACAGTAGGAAAGAGAGTTGCGATTACAGATGCCTGAGGATTTTTATATTGCAAATCGTATCGGCCATTGATTTATTGTAATGGCTTGAGATTCATCGAACGTTACGTAAGAGAAGCTCCATGGGAAGGCAGTTACATAGAGTTTCTCCCCTGTTCTTATCCCCATTAAAATACGGCTGTCATAGGAAAATAAATAGTAATCATATGTAATCACAAGGCTCTTTCCACCTGAAGGGAAGAGAGATGACAGGTATATCACTCACGATTTTGACATTGATTGGTTGAGTTCATTAATGCTAGTCGATCATCGAGAAGCTGACTGGTGGTCCGTCTTGTAACTGATGTCAATGTTAAAAAAGCGAGGAAGGTTGGAGCCTGTCGAGTGAAGGCCGATAAAGGAATGGACGAGTTCATTTGGGGTTCCCTTTTGGACTCGCCCCGATCGCTCGCAGGGTGGTCGGATTCGCTCTATCAAATCCCATTGCAGATGGTGAGGAGGAGGAGGTGGAAAAAGCCAAGGGGAAACCGGGTCACACCATCTCGGAGACATGCAACGAAAAACGGGCCCGTGAGCTAAGGAAAGGGCATAATTTCCACTCATTTATTTTACAACACGCCTGTCTGTTTTGGAGGTGTAATAAAGAAAGATGGCATTTCTTTGCAATGTGTAGGCGTGGTGTGACTGTCAAGAACTAACAGCTCCCAAAAGCAAACGCCAGGGATGAAAGAAAGGAGGAGGAGTGAAGAAAAGTCAAGAGTTTATGATGATTTTTTCGAATAAACATTTCCCACTCTTTAGACAGGTTTTTTTATAAACTTCATTACATATTTGGACAGTCACGTCTGTTAGATAATTATCAAGAAATCAATTGCACCTATAATATTGATAAGATAACATAATGTTACGTGTTAACCTAATTGTAAGCAAAAGTGTTCAATATCAACCTAAAAGAAGCACTTAGTTGCGGGGCTGCTATATCCACGAGACTTAAAATTAAGAAAACCATGAGTTTAGTATAGATTCATAAAAATATTTGCATCGAAATGCTCGTTTTTAATTATCCTCAAATACAGGCTGAACAGGGGTGGGTTCGAATCTCGCTACTATATACAAAAATTTGGGAAGTGTGCCTTCGCGAGACTCCTATTTTAACATAGAAAGAATATTTTGTTTCAGACTACAATGGAACTGGACAGTATCTGAAACAAAATGTGCTCCGCCTTCGCCGAAGCAAGCATGGGCACAGCGAACCATGGACGTTGCACCCTTTTATAGGTTGCGGATGACTTCACAGGCGTCTACAATATGTTGATGTAGCTTCTCCACACTGGCCATTGCATGCACAAGGGCTTTGAGGTGTCCCCATAGATAGAAATTCAGCGGATTGAGATCGGGAGACAGTTTAGGCCATTGAATTGGTCTACCTATCCATCGGTCGTGGTAAATATCAGTGAACGTCCCCAGGACAGTGTCTAAAGTACGCGGGAGCGCTATCTTGTATAAACCATGTTCTTGCTAAGGGGACATATTCTCGAGAAAGTCTAGAAGCATGTTAATGATGAACGCCCTGTATATGTCTCCAGTAATACGAAATGATACGAACGCATGGTCCGATCAGGCAGTCCCTACAATACTAGCCCACACATTGTCAAGCCATCATCATATCGCGAGGATTTTCGGTGGCCCACAGAAGTTGACTGCAGAAATTAGTGATACATTGTAGTCTAACTTTGTATCTTTGTAGTGGAATAGTTCATCAGCGAAGCACTTCCTGTCATATGTTTATATGCCTTTTTTTTGATAAGGGGAACCACCCCCACAATTTGTCCCGTATTTTAGATTCACCTTGTATATTTACCTTACATTTTAAGAAGCACAGAGAACGTGTTAATTTAGAAGAGTTAAACATTTTGAAATTAATTTATACTGGTTCTTGAGGAATATTTCTGCAAATTGTTTATTAAGGATGGTAAAACCGTTTTTTTCTGGACATAGAGAGGGATGTTTGTGTGTTATCAAAGAATGAATTATATCAACTAAATAAATATATAAATAAATATTGAATTTCTAAACGAATCAGAATTCTTAAACATAATCAGAAAGGCTCTGCAACAGGTACAGACGGCGACACGATGGTTTAGAGCACTAAACATCCTAGACTTTCGAAGTTTCCCGCTAAACCTTTTTTTAAATCAGATGCTAATAAATTTTCTTAGAGTAACAAATGCGACAGCTCTAGAGTTACGATTGTCCTTGAGGTACGAACTTTTTTGGAAGGTTTCCATTACATTAATGTCACAATTATTAAATAGCGGAAGAGTGGATCTACTTATTGGCTTTACAATGTCCGTCTCTTCGTCTATCCCCTTCATATTTTCTAATTTTTTAGACATAGAGGGTTGAAATTCGGAATGTAGCTTACCATGAGCATATCCTACTTCGCTATTTAGTTTAGGTTTCATTGGTCCACTGGAGTTATAGGGGTGGGAGTTAGAGGAGACAACTGATCTATATGGTTTGGTAGTTTATTAGAATTTTTTGGCGTCGACTACTAAGGTCATTTTGCGTCTTTTACACAAGTTATATCTGTACGCAGCCCGGGACAAACACAAGCATCCATGCCCACGGCGAGATTCGAACCCACAACTAAGCGGACTCGAGAACTAGAAAGCCTACGCCCTAGCTCTCTTGGCCACCTGGCCGGCTGATCTATATGGTCTTTAGGTGTGTAAAGGGGTAAAAGATTAGGCATACAGATTCCTCAAGGCAAGATATGCAATACTATGAAATTTAGGCCAAGTTATACCAGTTATGGTCGGAGTCATAGGGGTAGCAGTCACATGTTCTTTAGAATTAACGTTTTCAATGGCAACATATGGCATGAGATATATCATTCGATTAGAAGCGATGAGCAACGAAAGAAGATAATAGTTCTTTTACATTTTCTAAACATACATTCGAGAAAACCAATTTTTTGATAATCAAAAATGCGAGTTAAAATAGAGGAACTCACGGCTTTCGCTACTTTTTTATACCCTCCTTGGGGGGATTAATTTCTTGTTTACTTCTGGATTTATCTAGTGAATTTGTTTACTGTTCCAGCTTTCAGTGGTGTAGTATTATACAATTTAGGAAATGTCGAATGCCGAAGTTGGTTATAAATTTTATAATTGAAAAAATATGCGTGTATAGTTTTTGGACCATTTTACTAACTACTTCATAACATTAGGCAACCTATGTTTTTGTGATTTTAAATTAAGCACGCTAAAAACAAACACAAATAAGTTCCAAGTGCTATGAAGTATGTATTATGTTGGGCCTAGCTATAAAACAGCAGCAAGTTCTGAAATTCTTTACTGCCACAGCAAGGAGAAAATCTTTTCGCACTACCACAGAAAGATGGATTGAAAGAGATGAGCGATTGATACAATACACTTTAAATACAGATTCAAATAGAGCTTTTACTTACTTGGTTTGGCTTGGTTTGTTTGGTAATAATGTCCTTTTCAACTACCATGGTCATTTCAGGACGGCGTTATAGGGGCCGCAAATTTTGCCTTGCAAGGGTTTTTTAAGGTGCAGCCGGCAAACGACTACACGGGACCAACGGCATCACTTCCCTTCCGAAGGAAGTGCGTGATCTCAGAATTTTCCCCCTGAAAAAATCCTCGTCGTCCTCGGTCGGGGTCGAACCCGCGTCCTCGGGCATCAAAGGCGATCACGCAACCACTTAGCCACAGAGGCCGATTTTACTTATTTGTACTCGGCTATTCGAAAAGTACAACATGCGTTTTAGTTACCTGGAAATGGACCAAGTTTACACGAAAAGAACTCTGCAGGCAGTGTTGGTGCATTAGTTAAACTTCATGCTAATGCTCTGACTTGTAATGGGAGTGATATACCAGATGCAGAAACTATGTTCCCTGCTTTGCAAAATACAGGAACACAAATCGTTAATTTTTTACGTTAATATTTCAGATATTAGAGAAGTATAAAATACAACTCTGAAGCCTGTACCTGATATACAGGGTGATTCAGTCAATTTCTGACTATTTCAGTACTATGATTTATTGACCCATTAATGTTTACAAACTTAGCATTTCAGTATGATTTTTTAGTCAGTTCGGAGTTTTTATTCCCGTGGAAAAGTCTTGATGACATGCTCAATGTGGCCACCACGAACGTTTTGAACTGCTCGCAGCAGAATGGTGAAGTTGTTCATAACTCTATCCAGGATTTCTGCATCCACAAGGGTGCAGCAGTCGACGATCCTTTGTCGCAGCTGGTCTAGGGTTATTGGTGCTGTAGTGAACACACTGTTTTTAAGGAACACCCAGAGATAAAAATCACATGGGTTTAGGTCAGGATTCGTAAGGGGCCAAAGAAAGCCACCCCCGAATCGATCTGGAAACCTGTTTGAAATGACACGATTTCCGAATTTCTGATTGAGAAAGTCTAGCACTTCATTAGTGGTGTGAGGCCTAGCCCCATCCTGTTGAAACCATTGATGTCGAAGCGGTATACGCCTCCTGCGCACCTCGGGGATGAAGAAGGTTTCCAACATGTTAAGGTAAGCCTGTGACGTTACGGTGCCCTCAAAAAAGAACGGACCAATGATGCCTCTTTTGGAAATCGCACACCAAGCCATAACCTTTCGTGGATGAAGAGGTGACTTATGGATCTCATGAGGGTGCTGGGAACCCCAAAAACGAACGTTGTGTTTATTATCGTCACCTGACAGATGGAAGAAGGCCTCATCTGACACCCACAAGTTTTCTACAATGTCCTGATTGGCTTCCATTTCTGCTCCAAACTCCATCGCAAATTGTTGTCGCTTCTGTCTTCCAGTGTCTGTTAACTCCTGATAAACATGGATCTTATACGGGAACAGGTGTAAATCATTTCTCAAAATTCGCCATGTCGTGGTATACGACATTCCTTCTTCAATGGATAGGCGGCGAACAGATTTTTTGGTAGGGTAATCGACCAACCTTGTGCGAACATTTTCGACAATTTCGGCCGTTCGAACACGAACTTCTCTCCCGCCTTTTTTCTTGCCTTTAATACATCCAGTGGCACGAAATTGCTTGAAAAAATCCATGATTGCTTGCCTGCCTGGTGCGTCTCGACACTTATACTCCTTCCGGAACTTTCTTTGCACAGTTACAGGTGATTTTGTCTTGAAATAACATTCGACAACCTTGCATTTCTGCTCTGTTGATAAAGCGGGCGCCATTTTTCAACAATACGATTTTCATGCAGCGCCGTTGCAACAATACAAACTCCAACTATTTAGAAATTCGATATGGCGCTCATATTCTTTCAATTGTTTATCCCTAATGCACGTCATTCGAGTGAAATGGTCAGAAATTGACTGAATCACCCTGTACTAAGAGTACACTAGGTGATATACGGACAAAGAGGTTCTACATACCATGTTGATAAACTGTTTCTGCTCAAGAAACAACGTCTGTCATAGTTTCTGCAAAAATTTTGCTTCTTCTCAAACAAAGAACAACATAACCAACGTACGATTTCCGCGAAACACATAGAAGAACTTTATAATAACTTGGCTAAAGACATCTAGAGGTTAGAGCTATAACCCTCTCAAAGAATTTGAGTTCTTTTACTTTGAGTGTTGATTATGTCTTAGTTTTATTGCAGTTGTTTTTTAATTTAAACAGTATAAGTCGTTTTAATGTAAATAGCAAAAGGTTTTTTATTGCTAAAGTGTTAATAAAAAATAAGTAAATAGTGTTGAATATCTTCGAAAAAAGTATCATTCAAGGTAATGTACAAACTGTTCCGAATCAACTCGAGGCAAAAGACAGGGCTCAGGGTTAGGTCCACATTTATTTGCAATAGCTGCTTCTTCTATTTATCAACATGAATATCACTTAGATCTTCGTCGATGGTAATATATTTATACCCGTTTATATCCCAAGACTACGACCAAATTCTACAAAATTTACACGAAGACATCCAAGCTTCGGACACCTGATCTTCTTCCCATGGTCTCAATCGGACTAAAAGCTTAGACTGAGATTAAAAACGATTCTATATGCCTTTGGGATTTACCATTGACTTCAGTCTGATAAAATTATATCCTGTTTCCATCGTAAATTGTCTTTAATAGTACGCTTAAGTACTGTTTTAACATTAAGAGAACTAAGATTAGCCATAATGACGTCTGTGATTCCGTTTCTTAATTATAACATTAATTCTTAATTTCTTGGGGCATCAACCCTCAAACAAAACTTAACTAGAATGAAGACTGCGTTTCAAATTTACAGAATCCATTTCCACGATATGTACTAATAACAATCTTCTACGTTCGACTCGATTAATCGGCTTACTAAAGCGAACTTTCAAGAGCTCTTGGTACCTTCTAATCATCCTGCAAATTTTTAAGTGATTGGTTTATTCAGTATTCAACCTACCGGATGACACGCTAATTTAAGTTTGAACTTCCCCTCAAAGTTACCGTTGGTCGCGTTCAGTGAGTTGTGGGGATCGTCTGCTATGGGATGTGTGTTCCAATATCTGTAGTCAATAGCTGAACGTGGCTGTGATAAATTTTCTGCAATAGTACTATTAAGTCAGGGCACTTTCCATATAACACAATACTGACATGGAACTATCTTTCTTTAGACTTGTGAAAGATTCATGTTTCATATACGTAGTACTTCACTAAAGTGCGGTTACAGATGCGTTTATTTTAGCCGCCTAGTTAAGAAACCAAATTGTTTGATTTTATCCTGACATTAATATATACCTTGTTTTATTTTCACCTATAATTGTTATATCTTACTTGACAATAGTTCATTTTGTGTAATTTTCCCTTGGCATGCGAACTAATAAATAAATAAATAAATAAATAAATAAATAAATGTTTCAGTCTTAGTGACCTCTGGCGTTTTCGCTTAATTGAAGTGAAAACTTCTTTAGGTCCACTGCGTACAAACTTTTTTTCTGGGCAGTGCATATGTCTCATGTGTCACGCTCGTTCGGGTAAATTCGGGAGCAGTCAAGTTTAGCCGAGCGAGCGAGAAGCAGACAGCTGTGCGTCGCTGCTGTGCCCTGTTGTGTTTGTTTTTGTCACCGAATGTTAATCAACAAGTGTATTTAATTTTTAGCACAATTTCGTAGAAAAGTGCTAATGTGATCGGCTTGTCCAGACGTCCGTCCGTCTGTAGACACAATTCCAACAATGCATTGCCTTGTCAGTGGAGAGAGGGTATAGAGAATTGTTGAAAGAGACGTATCATCCTCGCATTGGGGAAAACGCGTGCTGTGCATCATCCCAACAATTATTATTAGGCTCCCCTAAACAAAAGGATTTCTTTATTAGTAGGGAGCTTATTATACAGGGTGTTTTTGAATTGAGTACAGATTTTTGGGAGATGATAGAAGAGGTCCTTAGAAGTATTTTTTGTCATATGAACATGGGGTCCCCGCAGCTCCGTTTACTTACAATACTGCATTGAACAATCAAATGACACCGGGACGCAGTGTGCGTTGGTAGGCCTAGATTATTTTATTTTTAACAATTAACACAAGCAATCTATTGTAATAACTTTTAAAGTAATTGTTTGCAAAGAAATTTCAAGATGCACGTGCTTGTTTGTTGAAAAGTCTTAGGACAAACTTCGTCAAGGAGATTCCATGGTATCCAACCCCTCTGTAAAATACGATTAGTCCATATGTAAATGAACTAATCGCATTCTGGGAAAGCAGTAGGTAAAGATTTGTTTTAAAAAGTTCACTTGATGTACTTTTTACATGTGTAAAGTTAAACAAACAGTATGAATCGTTTTACATGGAATGATTATGCAGACATGCATCTGTGTCTCGGTGCTGCTGGTACCATGGATGGTGCAAGGCGTTTGTATGCTGAACGTTATCCCAACAGAATTCTTCCCAATTCACGAACATTTGGTGCAGTAGATCGTCGTCTAAGAGAAACAGGCGCATTCGCTCATGATAATCATCAGCGTGGACGTCGTCGGTGGTTACGCTCCACAGAATTAGAGGATGAAATTTTGGAAAGGTTTAACCGAAATCCATCGACAAGTACTCGTGCGGTCGGAGCTGCTCTGAATACTAGTCATACCACTGTATGGAACATTTTACATGACAACCTGCAACATCCGTTCAAGCTTCGAAAGGTGCAGGAATTATGTCCCAATGATCATGGTCCCCGGCGTGCTTCCGCGAAAGCACAGAATAGGATTCCAGACTTTCCTTCCATGGTTTTATGGACAGATGAGGCAACGTTTACGGGAGATGGAATGTTCAATAGCTACAATAGTCATCTGTGGTCTCATGTCAACCCATGTGCAACACTTGTTAACAGTTTTCAGCATCGTTTTTCGTTGAATATTTGGGCTGGCATGATTCACAATGTCCTGATTGGGCCATATCTCCTACCATGCCGTATTAACGGGCAAACATACCTTGGTTTCCTGAAGGAGGAGCTCCCTGGTCTTCTTGAAGATGTTCCACTAATGACCAGACATTTGATGTGGTTTCAACAGGACGGCGCATCTTCGCATTACACAAGAGCAGTTAGAGATTACCTAAATGAGACATATCCTGGTCGTTGGATTGGTCGTGGCGGACCAGTTGCTTGGCCACCGAGATCGCCAGATCTCACACCGATGGATTTTTTTATGGGGAAGCATAAAATCAATGGTGTACTCCGAACCCGTAGATACCGAAGAAGAATTGGCGGCTCGTGTTGTCGCGGCAGCAGGTGACATCAGCGACCGTGATAATCAACTGTTTCCACGCGTACATCAATCCATCATAAGGCGTTGCGAATTGTGCTATGAAGCAAATGGCGGTCATTTCGAACAATTACTGTAAAAGTCATACAGTAGATTGCTTGTGTTAATTGTTAAAAATAAAATAATCTAGGCCTACCAACGCACACTGCGTCCCGGTGTCATTTGATTGTTCAATGCAGTATTGTAAGTAAACGGAGCTGCGGGAACCCCATGTTCATATGACAAAAAATACTTCTAAGGACCTCTTCTATCATCTCCCAAAAATCTGTACTCAATTCAAAAACACCCTGTATAGTAAAATAACTTGAAAACGAATTGACTTTTTTTCGCAGTCGGTTTTTGCCAATCAATAAATATGGGATAGAACACGAACAAAGTTATAAGGTGAGAGATCCGGAATAGGTACAGTAGCACGTGCACTAATGGTACCATTATGATACACCCTTAAAATATTCAATGTTAACATATGGCATGTAATATATCAAACAACTCGTAATGACGTGTCATGGATGAATATAGCAATGAATTAATGATACTGGGAATTGGTTTAATGGTATGTATTCTAATAATACCATATGGTACCATTGGAAACTTTCAATGCTAACATATGCCATGTAATATTTTAAACACGAGTAATATATCAAACACGGCGTGTTATGAATGAATGTAATGTTATGAACTCGTAACGATATGTCATGCATGAATATAACGTGTAATTTAAGATAATAGAAACTGGTTTAGTAGCACGTGTTCTATGGTACCATTGAAAACTTTCAATGCAGAGACATGGCATGTAATATATTAAGCAACTCGTAATGACGTGTCATGCATGAATATAACGTGTAATTAATGATAGTAGTAATATGTTTAGTTGTACATGTTCCAATGTTACCATATGGTACTGTTGGAAACTTTCAATGCAAAGACGTGGCATATGATATATCAAATAGCTCGTAACGACGTGTCATGCATGAATATAAAGTGTAATTAAAGATAGTAGAAACTGGTTTAGTAACACGTGTAATATATACATCCACTTTCCAATTAGGCTAGACATCATTCTACAAAAAGCATGATGCAAAAAACGACACCAAAAAGCGTTATTTAAAAACCATATCGGATTTAAATATGTGGAATGACCCAAATGAGTGTACAAGAAAATATGGAACTACAATTGACGGAGATTTTCTTTTTTAGATATTTAGAGATATTTGAATCAAAACTATTTATCTCGTATTTTAGTTATCACAAGCCTATTGTTTCTTTCTACAATTTTATTAATTTTGTAGAAGATATTGATTTACAAAATCAATGTGAAGTTAAGCAACATCAGGCACGGCTAGTCACTGGATGGGCGGCTCATCAGTGACTCAGGATCTTCACCTTCCCCCCCCCCCCCCCCGGCTGCTGTGACCATCATACAGCGTCGTTAATCCAGGTCCATCCAGAGACCCAACTCGTCGGCCTCAGGCCATACAGGCTCTGGATGGACGCATTGGATTACTATGAATTAAAAAAAATAAATAAATAAAACAACCAACAGCAAAATTCAACAGATAATTGATACATAGTTATAATTGCACACATTGTAGATCTAATGAGAAAACGAATGAAAATAAATGGTTTTATACATGTAAAGACTAGTATAATAGTTTAATACATAGTCTTTTAATTGTTAATGCCGTAAATATGAATAATATAAATTAAAAATATTACCAATTATAAATTCTGATGAAGTTTTGTATGGGAGCTGAATTAGAACTAGGTTTGAAGAACTGGATTGAAACTAGTCTTGTAGAGATTTGTGACGTTTCAAAATGCATATAGTTTATTTTTGATGATCCCACGTCCAAGACTTAACATATGCGCGTAACATATGTAGTTTAAATACGTTTTCAAGACAATTTCTCTCATCATCAGTTTATACATTTTTGAATTATAATTTTGATATATTCAACATTTAGTTCCTCCAAAATATTCAACGAACAGTAATTCCCAAAGCATCAATCTACAATCTTCCACAAACATCGAGAACTTCATCCATCAGGAACCAGATTCATCCAGTACTTCAAGTTTAACCATCTTTACTAGAGTTCTTCAGACCCAAATTCATCTAGTCCTTCAAGTCCAGCTATCAAATATCTTCAAGTTCTAATATATCAAACCCAGTTCTAATTCAGCTACCATACAAAACTTCTTCAGAACTTATATTTGGTAATATTTTTAACTTATTTTATTCATAATTACTTTATTTACGGCATTAATAATTAAAAAGAAGATTTATTAAACTTATTATACTACTCTTTCTCTTATATAATTTCTACGTGAATTCCCCATTTTGCCTAAAATAATCCTTCTAAATAATTTTACAGACGCGTAAAAATTCAGTGTTTTTTTTTTGGGTTGTATTAAGTGATTCAAAAACTAATACAACTTTGAATGATCTAGAAAGAACTAGTAGAACACTTGGATATTTAAACGGAATGGGTAAACATGCCGGAATTTTTATATGAGCATCGTCAAAGATAATGCTTTGCTCACGATGCGTTCTGCTACGCTGCAAATTCTGCTATCTAATGTACAGATTTGATATGAGCAGTTTATATAGAATGCCTTAATCGTTAATCAGAAGAGAACATTTGAAGACTTGTTTAGAGGTCAAAAGTTTTCCTTGATATTTAAAAAAAAATATCTGGCCAAAAATTTTGAAATTTATATGCACGTTCACCGTATCCAGATGGAAGATATTCTTTTCTTAATTCAGTGATCTAAAAAAAGTTATATGTCAGAAAATGAAAGTTTTCAAGTCTAAACATACTCTACTCTAATAACTCGCACACCAAGTAATTTTTTTTTAACAAAATAGTATTTTTGTAGATGAAAAGTTGTCCGTGTGCTGCAAGTGTAACTTTGAGTCAAGTTAGTATTTAGAAGTTAAGAAAATTAGCAATAACTGTTTTAAAGTACGGCAACGCAAAGACAGTTAATTTCACAGGTCGATGTTATTTTCCTTATTTATCAATCAAAGTAGAAAACTCAAAGAAAACAAGCAGAAATGTTAACGAAATGAATTTTCATCCGTCTCGGTGTTTTCCAGAGAGCACCAGATGCTAGGTTGGCTTCAAAGGGTGAGGGTCTGTCGGGCGGGTGGGGTGGGGGGTGGGGGGTAGAAAGCGCTGAAGAAAAATTTTCACAACAAATAATTGCAAAAGACTGAAGAAGCGTACGGGAGTTTGTTGCCACGACAACCCCACAAATAAATAGGCTCGCATTGCATTAGGCGATGATAGCCCCATCTATTATCCGGGAGGCATGCAAATGAGCGCGAGCATCCGTCAGCGCTCGCGGACGCACTGGCCCGTCTCACCAATGCTACCACTGCTACCTGCTGCAACGACACGACCGGACTTCGCCGGAGCATGCAAAAGGAAGCGGACGGACGAACGGACGGACGGACGGACGCACGCTAATAGATTTTTGGAGCGCCATGTCCCTCCGTCTGCAACGCTCCAGCCGAAAAGTTAATTAAAGCAATTCGTCTCTGTCGGAGGGAGGCAGCGCAAAAAAAAGCGCGCTGTGTGGCGCTGCCTAGGCCTAATTGCCGAAAATATAGGCAAATCTACATCCGCCGTGAAATTGATTTCCCTCCATTTAAAATGGTAACCTCGCATCGGGCGAGATCTAGGCGAGAGATGGACAATGCCGTGTGACGTCATGTATCTTGATGAACGAACGGTCCCGAGTGTCGCCACAAATTGTTCGTCTGTCAACAGAAACGCAGAACTTATAAATCACGGCGAAAACAAAACTATTCAAAACAGGAGAGCAATTATTATTAATAATCTATTAGAGAACCATAAGTTAATTTCCTTTTTCATTTCTCCTCTCCTCCCCCCACCCCTCCGCCCCCACCACTTTTCATCCAAGATTCCTTCAAAAGTTTCTCATTCTGCGTTTGGGAAACGGCTAATCACATTTACTTAATTAGCGTCGAGTTGTAATTTATGGCAATAGGACGACGGTTCTGTGTTTTATATCATGCCTATTATAAATAATTCATTCCGCATGTTTGTGTATAGGCTTAAGTCATTAATTTTATTGTCGTAAATGAAAACGACCAGCAATATCTTATTCTCAGACTACTGTGTTGTCATTTGTTATTATTTCTTTTTTAACTGTAAAGTCTTCGAACAATTCACATTAATCTTATTCAAAGAAACGACACATTTCATAGCCTCTTGTAGTTGTTACCCTTCAATTTGAAGGCTCTTGAAAACGTCCAGAAGAAGTTGAAAGCTGAATTCCACAGGTTTCTTCAGATGGATGAAAAAAAGCCTTAAAAAGTGTTGAAATTTTTGTAGACACCTGTACTTTTGAACTACAACCATGATTTCAAGAAAATTTCTGTGGTGTAGACTGACAAGGGGATCGCACGAACATGTCATCACGGATTTGGTTGAAACTTTGGGAGGTCAATTTACAACATTAATATTGATTCAACCCCTGTATAAAAGGATATGAATCAATGGCCTTTCGTTTCGGAGAAAAAACAAAAAATTGTTTACGTTTACTATTGTTAGATAAGCCAAATGGGAAGAAAGGTATTCAACTTAACAGCGGTGGCGCAATGGCTAACTTCAGTCCTCTGTGATTTCCTGGCCCGGATTCGATTTTTTTCTTTTATTTGTGTTTTTCGCCATTATTATGTGTTTGCACTTTGCATAGTAACATTCACATACTTAAACAATGTCACAGTTCAAAAAATATGCAAAATGCGTTGTACATTATTTTCACGGACGGTCACACGAAAACGGATTCGTTCTCCACCCCTCCCCTTCCCCCAAACCCGTTTCCATAGTAACCGAAAACGGAAAACAAATGTTAATTTGGCGTCTGAAATAAAAAAGAAACGCTAAAGATCTATTCGCACTATCGACGGTCTATGCGCAATCTTTGCTTATGTGTGTGAATGTTACTAAGCAAAGTGCAAAACAAATAATAATGGCGAAAAACACAAAAAAATGAAGAAAATAATGACAGGAATTGAACCTGGGCCAGGAAATCACAGAGGCCTGACATTAGCCACTGCGCCATCGCTGTTTAGTTGAATAAAATAGGCTTATTTGGCACTACAATAGGAAACGTAAAATATGTTATGTTTTTTCTCCGAAACGAAAGGCCATTGATTCAAATCGTTTTACACAGAAGGTTTATTAATGTTGGTCCTAAAATATCAACCAAATACGTGATGACATGTCCGTGCGGTCCCCTTGTGAGTGGCAAATAAATTATGATCACCTGGTAGTTTTAAGCAAATTATCTATGGCGTCACGCTGTTGTCGCTAGAGGGCGAAACTTGTATAAAAAAGGAAAGCTTAGTGTTAGTGCTTACGATAGTGGTAAAAGTGATTTGTATGTGAACATAGGCTGAACAATGTGATTTGACAGACTTTGAACATGGGATGATGGTAGGAGCTCAGAGCCGTGGAGCAAATATCAGCAATTTCGCCGCTTTCTTGAAATGATCAAGAGCAGCTGTTGTTAAAGGGTTTAAAATTGCAGCTGTCATCCAAAAACTGGATCTCAACATGCAACGTGATCTCAACATGCTTTCACTATCGAATAGTGAAAGCACGGACCCCAAATGAATTACTACAATTTTTCGAGCTAGTGAAGGCAGCGTTATGGTCTCGGAAATGTTTTCCTGGGGCCTTTAATTCGTGTTCACTAACGTCTAAATCACACAACATACACTTCCTTGTCAAAAATCTTGGGACATTCCTCTTTTACATAGAAACGAGACATTCCCATGTAATTTAAATGTTGTCGTTCATCCCAACACTACACAATAGAGGTCGCTTGCACGCTGTAGGAATGGCTCAAAGAAAGCAGTTTTCGGACTTCAAGAGGAGTACAATTGTTGGGAGTCACCTTGCAGACAAAAGTGTTAGAGAGACGACAACTCTGCTAAACAACTCCAAATCATTCGTTCAAAATGTCATCCGGGCATGGAAAGATAAGGGTACGACAAATGTTCAGCCTAGGACTTGTAGACACAAGATTATGTTGGCGAGAGACCGATGGGCACTTCGCAGGGTTGTCACTGAAAACCGTAAAATATCGATTGATGGATTGACAAGATCCTTCACAGATTCCACTAGGAAAACTGTAAGCACCAGCACTGTGTGCAGGGAACTGCATTCTCTGGGTTTTCATGGCAGAGCTGAGGCAAACATACCCCACATCAGCACCTGCAAGGCAGCGAGGAGATTGCGATGGTGAAAGAGACACGTCACTGTACTCTGGAGCAATGGCGGAGGGTTGAATGGAGTGACGAGTAACGATACACCATCTGGCAATCGGTTGGAAGAAAGTCATATGGCAAACTGTGTAGTGCCCACAGTGAAGTTTGGGGAAGGGTCAGTGATTGTGTGGAAGAGCTTTTCGTGGTTTGGTCTGGGTCCAATCGTTTCTGTGGCTGGTCACCTGAACATGGAGCGTTACCATCCTGGACAACGCACTCCCTGCTCTCTGGCAACACTTTAGAAATGGCCTTTTCTCTTTCAACATGATAACGCACCTTGCCACAAAAGAAGGGTTGTAGGCAGATGATGTGATGAAATACGGGTGCAAGAACTTGACTGGCCTGCCCCGATCTCAACCTCATCGAACATCTTTGGGATGTGTTGGAGTGTTGATTGCGCATAGGAGCGGAGCGTTCGAATCTGTGATGGAACTGTCGAAGGCACTTTTGGCGGAATGGCGCAAAATTCCTGCGGAAACATATCAAAAACTTGTGGACAGTATGACAGAATAGAGGCTGTGATAGCAGCAAAAGGTGGACCAACTAGATACTAACATATGCTTTTTTTCATTAAATTGGTGGTGTCCCATGACTTTTGGCAAGATAGTGTATCTAAATATCGTTGTCATGTTTATGATTTATCCCAATGGAGTGACTACTTTCAACAAGATGATGCGTCCTCCCATAGTGCTCATAATGTACAGGATTGGTTTTAGGAACATGGAGGAGAGATTACTTTGCTTAGGTGGCCCCCGCGATCTCTAGATCTCTATCTCATTAGCATTTGTGGAATGAAGTTGAAAAAGCCATCAGGCAGCTGGATGATTCCCAGCCATAAAATCTTACAACAACCGGGAATTGTTATTCATTAAGCATGGTCTAAGATGCCACAAGCAACCTATCAATATCTCGTCCAGTCCATGCTAAGAAGAAGCGACGCAGTATTAAAAGGCAGAGATTTACCCAGAGATTAAAAGGGTAATCATAATAAATTGGTCACTCACAGTCAGTGTATAACCTCCCGTTGCTTTTATTATTATCTGTACCCTCCGAGGAAGACCTTCTAGCAGTGTTAGGAATTTTCTCCCCTACTTCTACAACAAAAACAGGTATTCAGTGGGATTTAAGCAGTCGTAACACAGCAATCTGACACCTGTTAATATCCGAAATAATCACCATGTGCAACTCGGATAGATGGGTTGGGAGAGACTCAATGAGGTTTTGGAAAGTTTTCACAGCTATATTGAGCTAAGCAGACTACAGTTCAGTTGACAGCTATTGGAGGGTGCGAGGTGGTGTATCCTTGGACGGAATAAACCTGCTCGAGGTGGTCTCATAGATGCTAGATTGGCTTTAAGTCCGGGGAATTTGGGGGACAGGGAAGTACAGTTAAGTCTTCCTCGTGCTCTTCTAACCACTCACGTACAATTCCAGCCGTATGAAATGCTGCATTACCGTGCTGGAAGATGCCATCATCCCCAGGAAAAACAATGTCCATGTATAGGTACATGGTCAGCAAGGATCGATACCTACTTAAGTCGATTCATATTGCCATCGACGATGATGAGTGCACACAGAGATATCCACGAAAAATTCCCCAGACCATAACGCTGCCTCCGCCAGCTTATTGCCGTTTGTTTTCTAAGGTATCTCGCCGTATGTGCCAACGTCCATCCGTCCAATGGAGCAAAAAACCTTTTGCCAATCAGCGGATGTCCAGTGTCGGTAGTGCCATGCAAATTCCAGCCTCTTCCGCCGATGCGCAGTCGTTATCGTTATCGTAGGTTTTATCCCCATACGCAGGAACGTTCACTGAACTGTCTTTCTGGGCACACTTGCGATAGCCTTCTGGTTCATTTGAGCAGTAAGTTCCTTCACTGTAGCACGTCGATTCACCCGAACGCACCGCCTCAGTCGTCCTTCCCCTCTTTCATCTATGGCTCGTGGAGCACCAGATTTCCCACGTCGCTTATTTTCTATAGTGCCATTGTGCCATGTGCGATAAACATTTACCGCAGCACGCGAAGAGTTCACAAACTCCGCAGTTTCTAAGATGCCCTAAAGCCAATATTCACTCCTTTTTGTACGTCTGATAAATTGCTCCGTTTCCGCATTGCAATATCTGAAATGTTTTTCGAATGCGTAGGCTACAACATATTATATACAGGGTGTTTCATAATTGGTGTCCCGTCTTTAGGTCCAAATAACGGCTCAAGGGGAACAGAGTGGGGGAAAACGAATATTGATTATTTGGTTTTAATGTCCCCTAATTCGGAATAAAAACATTTCGCGTCCCTGGGGGTGAAGGGGTAAATTTTGAAAATTTTAATTTTGTAGGGGTAGGGGTTAGACTCCATGTGTTATTTACAAACTTGTAGAGCATCATGTAAAATGTGGGTTTAGCAAAAAACCCAGTGAAAAAATCTCATGCCCTGCCCCCTTTATCAATCCCATGCTATACCAACAATGATGGCAGTGCAAAATTGTCCAAAATGTCACGGTATTTTTGCAGACGTCATAGTTCCTGCCACTGGAATAAGATGGCCCAATCCAACCAATGAAAATGAGCTTTCTCAGAATTTCACAGTTAAACTTTCTCCGAGTATCCTCCACACAAAAACTCGACCGTCGCTCCAAAGGTCATATTTCCATCGTTAAGTGGAGCAGCTTCGAGTGGCCATGTAAATCTAAGGTTCGCAATTACTGTGACTGGGGAATTTACTGGCAGTTTTTTAAGTGTGATTTCGGAACTCTTTAAAATTATGTCAGTTGAAGTCTTCCGATTGTATCGTGTCATACGAGCTACCATTCGACGACCTCTTGTCTGTCATTTTCTTTGGCTACCGCTTGGCGGTTTCATTGACATTGACCCTTGATGTCACTTTCAACTGAACGGAGTATTTGCAGAATGACAGAAATCTCGCGAAAGAATTTGTTGTTTAGGTGACATCCTATAATACCACCATATCACTTTGGAACTCACCGAGCTATGTTGAGCGACCTATACTGCACTAATATGAATCACAAATGAATCCAGTAAAGCGTGTTTCTGTTTATATTAATTTAGTCATCATAGAGATGTAAATTAGCACAAGTAACATTGTTTTGGATTGGTGTCCGAAAATATTGTTATTACATATTTTATGCATGTTTTATTAATTCTAAATTTGAAAAATTTGCACTTTACAAATATTAAATGGAAATCGCATTTTTTATTCTAATATGCCTTCTTCTAGGTCCAAGGAACTATTCGCTTTCCACAATAGCTTAGCGGAGCAGTCATTGAAAAATCACAATTAGATACCGAATACAATCCACAGCAGTGGCATCGATATATTTTCCATTGAAATGCAATCACGAAAATAAGGATAACGAAAAGGCTAAATGCTAACTGTTGCAACTAATTAGATTATTGTTATTGATAATCCCGTATGAGCTACAAATTACAAATGATGTAAATGAATTCATCATTTAATGGCATTCTATAATGAATTATATGAATTATTCCTTTTCATAAAGTAAATTAATAAACCCAATAGCCACTAAAATGGTAATGAATTGCAAAGGAAATTATTTTGATAGGAGTCCTGAAGATTACCTAGGATTTCGTTTATTTTTACACAGTACTATAAAATTTCATAGATTCGTAATTCAGCAAATAGCTATAATTACTGGTGTAGATTTTCGATTTAATAGGACTAATAAATTGTCTATCCTCCTTTTCCATTCAGCGCAGCTTCATTGCCTCCACAAGGTGACTGAAACATTCTGGTGAAAGTTGCACCCACGCCAAGTGCATCAAGAATGGTTTGAATGGGGACAAAGGGCCCAACGAAGGCAAAATTTTTGGGATTTTCTTTTCTACCGAATGAGCTTGGATAAAAAAAACAAAAAACGCGGAAAGAGAGAGAGAGAGAGAGAGAGAGAGAGAGAGAGAGACAGACAGACAGACAATCATTTTCGAATTAGGTCGTTTACGAAGATCGACTGCACTGCAAATCGTTGTCGCTCAAAATAAGCACACCAGACGAAAAAATAGTCACCTGCTGTTAATAGTGCCTTGCACATTCCTTCGCTTTAATGCGCTTGGGCATTGATTGTTCGAGTGTCTTTAGATAGTTCTTATCTATCTTCAACCATGCTGCATACAATTTATCCCGCAGGTTGGCGATATTAGTCGGATGAATTCTTCCGCTTAACACGTTGCTCCAGGTGCTCTCGCATCCTGCAGTTATCGTCTTGACAGTAGATATCGTCCAGGTCATAGACATCCTTGACGTTGTCATCCAGAATGTCACGATAATTTCAAGGAGAGGCCCCTGTTCATTTAACTGAAAACTTGCCTACAGCATCACAAAGCCATCACAAAGCCTGTACCACAAATTGGAAACAATCAGGGTGAAAGGCTTCAATGTTTCTACTATGCACACTATGTCGAGTGTCATTCGAGTAAAGACTTTGATTCATCCTACCAAATGATGCGTTTCCAGTCGTCTACTGTCCAGTTTTGATATTGCTTGCATCACCATATATAAGCTTTCTTGTGAGTTGGATTGAGCATCGGACGGCTTGCGAGGTAACCGGCTCCAGATGTTTATTTTAAGGTTCTGTCACAAACTTATCTATGTGGACTATTATTGACTTCCTGCAGCACTTTGAAAACGATTGGCCGTGACCAGGCGCGATATTCGTCTTTGGTCCCGTTCAGTCAGCACTGATTTCAGACCACAGTTTCGACAGTTGTTGCCACCCGATGTGCCTGTGGACCATTTCTTGAGCTTGATGACTGTGCGCGCCCAAATGCTATGACTCCTTTTAGCCACTAAGATATGACCCATTTTTCGCAGCCAAGTTCGACACGAAATAACACAAAATGCCATTAACAATGCTCGTACGTTGCTTAGTTACTACTATCTCGCAATGAAATATTCTCATGCGCATTCATTTATATATTAAACTACTTTACATAGAAACGTTATAGAATTCTCAAAGTGACTAATTTTTGTCCGGCGTGCTTAACTTCAGAGTCCCCAAAAATATATACGCACATTAATGCACATACTGGTCAATGAATTAGAAACATTTATATAATATTTTGTCGGATATGTTGTTACTCTATAGCAGTCTTTCCCAGGGGGTTCGCAACATTTTCAGGAGGTTCGCCAAAATATTTCTGTAATATTGGATTATTGTATTGTATGCATGTATGTTGTCATATTTAAAGTGGTTCATAAGTGGTTCGCGCTACTCCGATCTTTGTGAAAGGGGTTCGCGAGTTGAAAAATTTTGTGAAAGGGGTTCGCGAGCCGAAAAAGTTTGGGAACCATAAAGTTCGCTCTATGGAAAAACATTATATATGAGTTTCCATCTGGACTTTCGGGTGACCAGGGTAAATGATGGAAGTCATCGTCCTGCTCGCTAAACCGCTGTTGAATCAACCGTGCGCGATGAGCAGTATCATTGTAGTCCATAAAGAAGGATTTGGTCGACAACCAAGTAGTCCATGAAATGCACTCGAACTTCACAGGACCAGTTCCATACAAGCAGAAGAGGCTTCATACGATGACACCACTACCAGAATCTTGAGTTCTCTTGATACGGCAAGCTGGACCTATTGCTTCGTGGGCTCTCACCAAATTCTCTGCCTACCGTTACCACAAAACAACGTGTATCGTGATTCATCAGACCACACAACCATTCTTCCGATCTTCCCGTGTCCACTCACGACGTTCCATAAACCACTGCAGACGAATCTTCTTGTTCTTTGCAGAAATCAAGTTTTTTTCGAAAAGGCATGCGACTCCGACTTAGATCCGCTTCAATTTCTGGCGCTTGGTTCTGCCACGTATGGGTTTTGAACAGCCTTGGTTAAAATCATTTTAGCACAGTAGTTGTCTTGCTTCTCCTTATAAGTCGTTTCAAAGGATAAAGGTCTCGTTCATGATGTATTTGTACAGACCAAGCGTCCATTCTTATAAGTAGCTTTTATCTAAAGCTCCGAATAAAAGGTGATAAAACTCTTAACTTCTACTACGCAACGAGCGATGCAAAAGTTGTCCTGTTTCTTTTCTTGACCGCTAGATGGCGCGAACACTTGTTGAACACCCATGCGTTGGGTTTATATAAATTTTAATTACTTGTAAGAACATTGGTGATAATTTAAACAAAAATATCAACTTTTATGGTGTGTACTACAGAATAGGCGAATGTAAAATGCATTTTTCAAAATATAAAATGCAACTTGCAGAATTAAAATACACTTGGAAGAATTAAAAGTGCAGCTTCGGAAATAAAAATATATTTTGCAAAACGTAAAATGTAATTGGCAAAAAAAAAATGTATTTTGCAAAATAAAAAAGCAGCTTGTGGAATTTTCAAATCCACTTGGGCAAGCTAAAATTGTGTTAAAATATGAGTGATTAAGAAAGTGGACAAAAAAACAACAAAAAATTGAGGATTACTTCTTACCCCATTACTTTATTCCCACTTTTTGATCTTACTTATCCTCGACTTTTTAAGCCCTATTTTTTATCCTCCGTTTTTTACCCTTCTTTTTATCCTCAGCAGTTTATCCATACTTTTAATCCTCATTTTTTATCCCTATCGCATATTCCCACATTTTGGTCCCACTTTTTATCTTCTACTTTTAACCCTTTTTATCCCCCACTTTTCACCCCCACTTTATCCCTACTTTTATCCACTCTTTTATTCCACTTTAAGGTCAAGTTCCTTAAATGTGGGGAATAAAAATTGGGAGTTAAAAATGGGGGTACTATTTGAAGGTAAGTGCTAAATGTGTAGGGTTAAAAAGTAGAAGATAAAATGTGGGGCCAAATACAGTCAGGATCCCTTGATATGTATGATTGAGGATCTGTAGTTGGGGATAAAAGAAATGGGCTAAGAAGCATCCTCTCCCCCAACTTTTTATTATTCTTTTTATCCACCTCATTAATTTCCCATATTTATCACAACTTTAGCTTGCCTAAGTGATTTGAAAATTGCCACAAGCTTCTCTTTATTTCCGCAAAATAATTTTTTTATCTCGCAAATACATGTTTTATTTTGCCAAATAAATTTTTTATTCTGCAAACTGCAGTTTTTTAAATAAATCTTGGAAAAACCGGCTTTAAATAAATCTTGCACAAAATCTGTATTAAGACTTATGACCATTCATTTGACTTGGTTGAATGTTATTGCATGTTCAACAAGTCGCAGTGTCAACGTAGTGGCCGAAGATTGAAAAAGGACAAACTCTTGCATTAAAATTTCCTAGAGTTTTATCACTTTTCACTCTTACACCATGGCCCCAATTATTTCGCGATGGAGCAGCGCCATCGCTCTCGGCCTCGGCAGCAGTGAACGCTCGAAATGTGTAAAATGGAAGCGTTCACTGCTGCAAGCAACAACAAGGAGCATATATTCAGTTTTTGGCGGGGGTAAAAGCAGTCGGCAGTAAAATTCATACCCGAACGAATGCTGATTATGGGGAGAACTGAAAAAATGAGTCAAATTAGAGTATGATCTGCACGATTTCGTTCTGGGCGAACATCTTTAGAGGATGATCCGAGAATTGGCCAGGCGTATTTCACTCTTGCTAATATTCCGAAGGTGAATAAGCTTGTTCAAGCCAACAGACGCATCACTTTTCTGATAAATGTAAGTCATGACAGTGTCAAGACTAGTCCAACAGGACCTGCAGTGCCGTAAAATACGTGCACAATGGGTACATTCGAATAGAGCTCAGAGCGGACAATGTTCAGCATAAAAACATTTTGACCGGATAGATGGATTTCTGGAGAGTATCTTAGCGGGTGATGATTCGTGGTATCACCATTTCGACGCCGCCAAAGAAGTTCCCCACGCAGCTAAGTGCATATAAAATCATGCTGACCGTCATCTTCGATCACCGAGGTCCAGTTCTGAACGACTTCTCCCCTACACGGCAGCACAATTAATTCCGACAACTTCACGACGCCTGCAACGGTGGATCAATTCTTGTCCTGTGAGGTTATCTTGCTCATGACAACGCAGGACCACACGTCGAAAACCGTGTTTACCCTTCATGTGGGAGATTTTAGAGCATCCACCCTGCAGTTTCGCCTCTCGCCGGTGATTTTGATCTTTTGGGTTCAATGAAAAAGAGCTTAAAGGGGCGATGCTTTGGATCGGACGCAAAAGTCAAAATGGCGGTGCGAAATTGGCTTCGCTCCCAGGCGAGGGACTTTTACCACAGAATAACAGTTATTATGTGCTTTTACGCTCGTGGTATCCGGCGACATGTGATGCATTGGGTGAAGTGTGTCATCATTTCCTTTGTCCACAGTTCCTCACCGATCGCTTTCATTTGACTCCTCCTCGTATTAAAGCATTATGCATATATCGATTACCATGTCTTAGTTTCCTCCATTTCTTTCCGGTTCTCGCAATTTTATTATCATCAATGAAGAAAAAGGATATTTATAAAAAAAATACAAATAATTCTAAATAAACTAAACTACAGTGTAAAAGTTTGCCAAAAAATGGATTTTGTTTTAAAACTATATGAATTAATTGCAGTTATAGTTCCATTAAATAGGAACGATCGGGAGAATCCTTGTGTGTGGTTGAATATCTAGGGTATATTATTGCTATTAAAACCTCCTTAATTGAATTGATGAAGTCTTTTTGTGCACAGCCATTAATATTCGTTGCAAACAATGTTGTATTTCTAATAAAACCAATGAATCTACAACTTGTATCACCAGTACAGTAACAATTCTACTTTACGAACTATGGCTAAAGAATACCTCCGATATACGAACCAATGTTATTGGTCCCGCCAACCTCTTAGGAAAGAACTCACGCTTTAAAAAACTCCCTATTAACGAAATGAAATTTAGCCCCTGTTGTATAGTAGTTACTTCTTCAGAATAAAATTTTGGTAAAATAGATTGTTATCAGTTTGCGTAGTTTTGGTATTTAGAGCGTCAATCAAAGATGAACAAGCCAATCTGTGGTTATCTAGCACTTCGCATTTCCGGCTAACTTGCGTTATTCCGGTAGAAAGTCCTTTGCTGGAGACGATGGAAATCAAAGCGTCCTTTGAGGAGTATGCGGGTGGTGGGTAAATATTTAGAAAACTCTGCAGACGAAAAATTGTGACTGCGTCTGAGATGCTATTAGTCTCTGCGGAGGAAGAATAAGAAATAGAAAATGCGCGTGTCCAAACCCTGCAATAGTAATTGCAGCATTATACACAGTTGAAAATGCACCAATATTCAATTTCGCGCCATATTTTTTGCAACAGTTCAGTAATCCTTCTTCTCAATATGTAAACAGTCTGTTCTTCACGTGTAGACTTGGAAGGGCTTCGTTGAAATGCTTCTTGTACAGCCTGAACAATCTCTTCACTGACGGGTGGTCACCCTACTCGCGGAAGATAAGTGTACCACGCAAAGATGCTTTTGTAATCTTATTTGTATCTGTCGGCTTCTTGGCCTCACAGCTTACGCTGGTCGGGAACTTGACTTGAACATGTGGTAGTGATCGTCCATATTCCCTTCTAAAATTATGCTGTACTACGGCTCAGTGACCAGATTTCATGGTATCATAAACCATATTGCGCTTTCTCCTGAACTAGTGCCTAAACCTTAAGAGATAGACAAAAATTTCCAATTACAAATCTGTTCAGCATAAAATTCCTAAAAAAATGATAATGAAATATAAAAAAATAAAAAAAAAACATGAAAAAAAAGTTTTCTAAAATCCGATCAACGGATTATCAGAAATTCGCATTGCAACCTTTTTCATGTTCTTACGATTGCAGAGCCTCCTATATCAACTAAGCCTGGTTCCCACATGCGTAAAAACAATGTCAGAAAAAGGTTTTGACATCACTTCCTGCTTTCGTCTGTCTGCCCGACAGGAAACTCCTATATTTTCGAATTGGTTTTGTCATAGCCTACAAAGATAAGAGAGTTTTCTGTCGGGCAGAAAGACGAAAACAGAAAATGACGTCATAAAATCTTTCTGCTTTGTGGTTTCTGCCCTTGTTTTTACGCATGTGGGACCCACGCTTTAGCCACTATACTCTTTCCAACGAAAGAAAACCTGGACGTGTCTAATTAAATTTCCAATTTCAAATGCTAGACATTGTTGCTAAGTAAAATTAACATTGTTTAACAATTGAAATTGGAAATTTAACTGGACACGCCCAGTTTTTCTTTTGTTGGCCAGAGTATAGTTATAACAGAGACATTGTCTTTATGGGTTAGTCTTTCTCCTGCGACCAACCAGACAGCTGTAATTGTAAACAGTTTCTTTGTAATAAAATCGTGTAATCTTGGAAAGACTTTTTGGCCACTGTATACATTTTGTTTATGGAAGGATGCTCAGAAGTCATGTGTTCCTTTCGGAAAGTACGAGAAGCTGCCATTGTGAAGTAGAGGTTCCTGGTAGAAGCTGCCATTGTGAAGTAAGATGAAAGGCAAAGATAAAGTCTTAGTTGCCTTCTTTTAAAAAATTGGTAGAAATAAATATGAATTTGTTTAAAAAGGTATCAAAAGGATCCGGATTTTATCATTGAATGACGCAGTGTGCAAATAACTCCGAGCAACGAACTCCCGATTAAGGAACTACTTAAATTTTGGTGCCTTGAATTTTGTTTAGGAGAGTTTTTACTGTATTTCCCTCTCAAAACCTACACCTGTACGAGATTAATTCCCGTCCCGGCCCTTCTGTTTCATATCCGCAATTGAAATGCAATTTATAAATGTGTTTAGGTGCTTTATCGAATCGCGTGAGTCTAAAAGGAGAATTGCGCGTTATTTTGTTGAAATTTTCTTATTTTTCCGTTAATTAAGCTTCACCTTCCATCGTAAAATGTCAATTTCAACGTCTTGTTGAATTAAGAGATTATAAGCGTGAACCGAACGCGTTGCAGTCCTAACGAAGACGGGGGAGGTGGAATAAGGTAAAGAGGAGGTGAAGGACTAGGGAGGGGGGAGTAAGGGGAATGGATGGCTGAGGTGTCGCCGTTGTCTTCGTATTAGCGGGGGAGCTGCTTTTGCATGTGACGCGGCGGCCAGTGACGGTGGCGAGGCAGTTCAAGACGTGCCAGCGCTGGTTCGTCGTCTCCCACACGCAAAGGAGGAGGACGGCCGCCCAAATTAATAATGCTCTGCGTGTGTTTGTGTGCGTATCAATAAATTTAAGGCATATACAATTAGGAGCGAATGAAAAATAGTGTCGATGTATTATGTCCCTTATGTGGAAGGTAATTTGTCTGCTGCCACTCATAATTTACCTTTGAAAGATATATTGACGCCTGCATAAGTTTGAAAAATAGAATGCTTGCGCCAAAGAATATAAATTTGCGTCGTTCTTCTTGCAACCAATCTAGCATCGGCCACGGGTGTGCGTGAGACATTGGAGGCCCCTGCTTATGGCACCTCTTCCCGGCAGCCTATGCATGAAATACGAGCCCCCAGTGAGGAGAGCAACAGCGCCTCACTCGACGGAGGAAAGGAAATAAAGAGCCCCTCTAGTCCCGAAATAAAGGATGCGAAATAGAGTGACAGGTGAGGAAGGAGGTTAAAGAACAGGAGAGAGAGATAGAGAGAGAGAGAGAGAGAGAGAGA